>LPNX010789868.1:9877-149857 GCA_001517045.1 Pseudotsuga menziesii | reverse complement strand
AAGAATTTGAAGTTCAAAATACAAATAAATTCTAATTTGCAATCACTTACTTGGAGTCAAATTGTTCCTTGCACAGACAGCATCGGCGTAGCCAAATAGTCTAGTAGCCTATCGATACATCTCCATCTCCCGAGTAATACTCTCCTGAGTCTCAAAATTAGGTACCATCCTATTCATACATTCGATAAGCCCTTCCAAAACCTCTTCATCAAAATCAAACTTACACTTGTATGAAAAGGCAGGGTTGAGGAAAAGTGCAGCTGCATGAATAGGTCAATGGAGCATCCCAGTCCATCGTGTATCAATCAACTCCCATAGCATCATGTGTCTATTGTGTCCAGGGGTACCCTTCTCGACATAATAAGACCGAATAGACTCTTTGGCCCTATCCATGGCCTCGTACAAATAGCCCATAGCGGGCTTGTCACTGTCAACTAATCTCAAAACCTTTACCAAATGTTCACTGATTGAGCACACTTCCTCCACTCCTTCCCAAAAGGAGTCGGTGTAAACCAATCTAGCGATGGCTTCCCCATCCTCTCTCCTGCTGTATGTGCAATCTCGCCACTCATCACAAACAAACATTTGCTTCAACTCAAACTGAACTCGAAGCAAAGACTGAAGAGAAATGAAGCTGGTGGCAAATCATGTGATTCCAGGGCGCAACAATTCCCTGTTTCTCGTGCATCTCCTCATGAGGCTAAGAACCCAAGCATGGTTATATATGAATTTGGTGATACTCCTAGTCTGATCAACAACCTCCTTGATGAAGAGAATTTTCCCCACATCCTCCAGCATCAAATCAATACAATGTGCACCGCATGGACTCCAAAATAGTGAGAGGTGCCTCTCCATAAGCAATCTACCAGCAGCCACATAATTGGTTGCATTATCTGTTATGATCTGCACCACATTGTCCACACCAATCTCCTGAAGGACCCCATCCAACAACTCACACAACAATGCTGTTTCTTTTACCTGTGCCGATGCATCAACGGATTTGATAAACATGGTACCTTTAGGGCATTGTACCATGAAATTGAGAAGGGTCCTACCCTTCGCATCTGACCAACCCTCAGACATCAATGTGCATCCAGAAATCTCCCATGACTGTTTGAATTCCTCCAATCTAGTATTGATGTCTTTCTTCTCTACTTGAAGAATTGGGCCTCGAATCTCCTCATATGTAGGGCACTTGTACCCTGGGCCAACAATAGCAATGGCATCACACATAGGCTGAAAAAAAGGATTGTTTCTTGTTATTGTAAGAGGCAAGTCACTCCAGAAAAACATCCTCCTCATAATCCTATCTGCTTCTTCCTTCTCCCTTTTTTTAACCATGGACTTGATGCTATTCCGTGGAACAAAGAAAGATGATGTAGCAGCCCTCACGGGAGCTGAACCCATGGCCGTGGAGCCCCCAACACTACCCTCAGTGGGATCCGGATGATCATAATCATATGTCCCTGAAGTCCTAGCCACTCCACCTGCAGCAAGTTCAGCTCTATTTGTAGCTGACTCTTCCCTTTTTCTATCTTTCGAGTGAATTGCATCATGGGCCATTCTCATAATCTCGGGGGTAACTGCAGTACAAAGCCCCACATCATGGCCAGGGAGTTTTTCCAAATGATACTTCAACCTGCTAATGCCTCCTGTCATATGTTGTCCACACAATTTGCAATTCAATCGTTGTCGGTTTGTTCCATCTTCAGGGTCAGCATATTGCCAAAATGGGTTCAATGCCTTTGGCATTTTGTCAAACCTGTGGCTGCAAAAAAAAACAAAAATAAAAGACATTATGAATTTATGATTAAAATTTAAAAATTTAAACCCAAATAAACTTTAAAGACATTATATAAAATTTAAAAAATTTATAACTTTATAAATAAAGACATTAAAAATTTATAAATATTATATAAAAATTTAAAAATTTATTAATAAAGACATTAAAATTTAAAAATATACTATATAGTATATACTATAATATATATAGCAATATACACTGTACAGTATATATATACTATATAGTATATATAACATATATACTATATACTATATAATATACGCTGTAATACTGTATAGTATACAGTATATAGTATATACTGTATACTGTATACTATACAGTATTACAGTGTATAGTAGTATACTATATAGTATATTACTATATAGTATATTACTATATAATATATATAGTATATACTATATATTATATATAATATATATAGTATATAGTATATATAGTATATTAAAAATTTTAAAAAATGAAATGCGAGTAGTCTGGACAGTGGTCGGGTCCGGGCTCTGTGGGATGTCCCGATATACTATATAGTATATCAGTGGAGGCCCGGGCTCTGTCCCGGTTTAAAAAAAATATATATATATATATATATATATAAATTTAAAATAAAAATGAAATTTCAAATTTCAAACATTAAACTCGTTACTCACCTGAACCCTCGCCGCCTGCTCCTTACCCTGTGCTCCCTATGCTACCGATGCCAACGCCGGAAACTATAAACCCTCTCTCTTGGTCCTCAAGCTAACAATCGACGTGAATGATAAAAGTTAAAGCCGTAAACATGTTGTCGGAATGAGTTTTAACCCTTTCTCTAAAGACTTAGTCAACTCGTCGATTTTTTGTATCGTGGCACGATTTTTTCACTACCTCGCGATGTCTGATTTTTTGGTGAAATTGTGATTTTTTCGCCGAAAAAAATCGCCGGCCCGAAAATCTTGCGATTTTTCGGGACATCGGCGATTTTTTGGCATAAAAATATATACAATAAAATTATAAGAAAAAGAACCAAGCATATGCATAGTACTTCTTTAGGTAGAGCCCATTTCTAGGCTCACACAACTTATTTCCATCAAAATCAGTTACCTCATACGCCCCTTTCTTTAAGACCTTCGACACAATGTAGGGACCTAACCACATGGATTTGAACTTTCCTGCCCCCAGGGGTTCTTTGTCCTGATCCCAGAGCAAGACAAGCTCCCCTGCAAAGAAAATTCTAGGCTTCACAGCTTTGTCATATTGGTTTTTAACCCTATTTTTATGAGCTTCGTTTGTCATTAACGCATCTCTGCGTCGTTCATCTAGATTTTCCAAATGTAGCAAACGTTCTTCTAATTCAGTGGTGTAAGGGAGTACATGAATGGCTATTTTAAGCGATGGAATTTCGCAATCAACCAGAGTGACTGCTTCCACCCCATGAACGAGTTGGAAGGGTGAAAAAACTGTGGCAGTCTTGACATTAGTCCGGTATGCCCAAAGTGCAGGATATAGTAATGTGATAATTTGACCGGCTTGCGTTGATGGTATGCTTAAGGATGGTCTTCAAGGTCTTATTGACTTCCTCTACTTGACCATTTGCTTGCGGGTAGAAGGAAGATGAGTGATCTTGCTTGAACCCTAGCATGGTAGTCAATTCGGTCATCATGCTATTCTGAAAGTGACTACCATGGTCAGTGACAATCTCTTTAGGAATACCAAAACGAGTAATGATCTGGTTAAACACAAAGAAAGCTATTGTTTCTTCGTCAACTTTGAAAGTAGGCATTGCCTCTGCCCACTTAGTAAAGTAATCGACAGCAACAATGATATATTTGTGCCCCCCAGCCGAAACTGGGTTGCACGTCACGTAATCCACCCCCCACTTAGTGAAGGGGCCCACTGCGATGACGGGAAACAATACAGCAGGATGTGACTGCATTTTCCTAGTGTAGAGCTGACAAGGATGACAACGCTTTATAGCCTCCACACAATATTTAAAGATTGTGGGCCAGAAATAACCGACACGTAAAATCTTCTGGGCCATTGCTAACCCAGATAAATGACCCCCACACGCTCCGCTATGGGAATCATTTAGGACACGCTCCGCCTCCTCGTGGGTGAGGCACCGATGCAAAACTGAGTCTACCCCTCTACGGTACAAGGTGTTACCGATAATAAGGTAGTTTTTCGCATGTATATGCAGTTTATGCTGCTCTTCCCTCGAGAAGGACGCATGACACTTCAAAGTCTAGAGATATATAAGGATATCTCCGTACCAGGGATCAGAGGTGGAAATCAGAAAGATGTACTCATTTGGGAATGAGTCCTCTTCAATCACTCCACTCTCTTCAGTAGGAAATTCTGCGATAAGCTCCGCAAAAACTAAGTATTTTTTAGATTTGGAAAACTGAAAATCCAAGTCAAACTCTTGGAGAATGACTATCCATTTATTGAATTTTCCCCTGATTATGCGTCGAGAGAAAACATATTGAAAAGGATTAACATCCGCCACCACTGTAGTGGTCCTCAGTAGGATGTAGTGACGTAACCTCTGCACAGCATAAACAACTGCTAAAGCTAACTTCTCGACGTGGGGTGTCGAAGCTCAGGACCAGCTAATGCACGACTGAGATAATAGACAACATGCTCATGGAGCTTGTTGTCCTCATGAACCAATACCACCTCAATGGTCAACTTTGACACAGCCAAATACAATATAAAATCTTTATAGTAATTTGGTGGACGTATCAAGGGAGCCGACAACAAAGCTTTTTTCAATGCCTCGAAAGCAAGTTGTGTGGTTTCATCCCATACAAATGGAGTGTCCTGTTTCAACAGGTGCTTAAAACCTTTCATGATATTGGCATAGTTAACATTAAAACGTCGAAGGAAATTAGATTTTCCCTACAGTCTCTGAAGTTGCCTAATAGACCGAGGAGGAGGCAGATTTACAATGGCCTCTACTTTTAAAGGATCCACCTAAATTCCTTTATTTGACACTATAAACCCGAGCAGTCGTCCCGACTTGACGCAAAAAACACACTTGTGGGGATTCAAGCGTATTTTGTAATGCCTACATCGTTCAAAACTTAAGCGAAGGTGATCTGGATGGTCGATCCTCTTACGAGAATGAGCAAGCAGATTATCTAGGTATGACTCAACAATGTTCTTAATGTCGTGGAAGGAAAAATTCATTGCCTGCTGAAAGGTGGCTTCGACAATTTTCAAACCAAAGGGCATCTTTTTGTACGCGAAGGTACCCCATGGACAAATAAAAGCTGTTTTATGTTGGTCTTCTGGCTTGATTTGGATTTGATTGTATCCGGAAAAACCATCCATAAACAAAAAAACTTCACTACCCGCACAAGCATCAATGATTTGATCTATTAAGGGTGTGGGGTAATTGTCCTTGGGACACGCTTTATTTAGGTCACGAAAGTCAGTGCATATGCATATTGTCCCTTGTTTCTTATCGACGGGAACGTTATTGGATACCGATTCCGTCAAAGCAATCGGGTAGATAAAACCAGTTTTCAGTAACTTTTCCATTTTAGCCTTGATGGCTGCCACTTTGTGCGGATTAACAGGTCTAAGCTTTTGTCGAACCGGTTTAGCATCAGGATAGGTTTGGATTTCGTGATAGGGACCGATCATCCCTAAAGTGATAAGGACCGATCATCCCGTAATTGAATCCATAGACTTCTGTCTTCAAGAAAGTGGTAGGATTGTATTGTCCTTGGACCTATGTCTTAAAGTGATAGGGACTGATCATCCCGTAATTGAATCCGTAGAATTCTGTCTCCGAGAAAGTGGTAGGATTGCATCGTCCTTGGACCTATGTCCTAAAGTGATAGGGACCGATCATGCTGTAATTGAATCCGTAGACTTTTGTCTTCGAGAAAGTGGTAGGATTGTATCATCCTTGGACCTATGTCATAAAGTGATAGGGATTGATCATCCCGTAATTGGATCATGTGTACTGTAGGTTATGTTGCTACTGATGATGATGTTGATCAAGAGATCAAGTATTGCTGCAAAGGATCCAGTGATCGAGTGTTGCAAGAAGATGAAGATCAAAGTGTTGCTGCAAAGGATCAAGTGATCGAGTGTTGCAGAAGATCAAAGTTGAAGACTCGGTGTTGTAGAAGATGATGTTCCAGCAGCTGTCCCAGTTGCTGATGATTGTTGAAAACTTCTTATGGCATATAGATGTATCACCTTGATGTTGTTGAAGATGCTCTCTCTCCTGGATCCTATAGTTGATGATGTTGTTGTCAGTAGAATACCCTTCTCGTTAAGGGGGAGTGTTGAAATATTGTAACTTCAAAGAATATTCTAAATGTATTTTATTGATGTAACCTATCGGAGATGTTATTATTCCTCAGTCGGGATGTTACTATTGTATTTGGTCATCATAGATCCATGAGGTAAAACCTTCCATTGTAAGTCGGGTCAATAGAACCCTCCTGAACATAATATAATATTGTTTTGGTTCTTCCTAGGTGAAGTCGGCCCAGTAAGTTTGTTGGGGCAGACTTGTTAGGGAAAAAGTCAAGTGAAGAAAAGAGTATTAATAGAGAATGTGTGTTCCTCATTTGACACACACACTCACTTGTGTATACATCTATATAGTGGAAGTTTTGCTGGGTTTTCTTCCCCTTGAAGGTTTCCCAGTATAAATCTGTGTCTATCTTGTGATTGTGTTTCTTTCAGTGATCCTGCATATGCTGTTGTTGTGAATTTGGATTAAACACTAATGATATATAGCTAAGCATATGAAATCTTAACACATATCTAAAGGTGCGTTGGTACTGGTACTGCGTAACAAGACACACTTTCGAATTCTTCCACTTTTGAATAGTGGGGGATGAGAGATCTTGAAGCATGTTGGCTAAGGAGGTGTCAATGTATTTGTAAATCACATTCTTCCTTCGAGCACAACATATTGGGGTGGTTTGTGCACCATTATGTTTGTATTTCAAGGCTAAGCTTAAAAAAATGGTGTTATAGATGTTGCATGCACACTTTGTGGTAGATATGAAATTGTTGTGCATGTCTTCTAGAGATGTCCATTTTCCAAGACTTTTTGGGCATGGATGATTTAAACTATTTTTTCATTGGTCCACTTTCTTGGGAAGGTGCTCTTCTTGAGATACCTGGATGATTAAGAACAACTGCAATTTTAATTGTTATAGTGCATAGTTTGGCTGTCCACTATTGCCTTCTTGTGGAAATCTAGCATTCAGGCTAATTTTCCTGAGGAACCCTCCCCTATTAGCTTAGGGGATTTGAGACTCTCAAAGCAGGAATTGTCTTTGCTTGTAAGAGCTAAATTCAATTTTTTTCCATAAGTATGTTGAATCCCTACGTACTGGGGCATATCCTAGCATTTCCAACTTTTCTAGGACGGGAATTTGTTGGTAATCTTGCCATTCTCATGATACACCATTTTCTTGATGTATCTCTTGTTTGATGATGTAACTCCCTATTTAGTATTTTATGAAGTAAAATATGTTTCATCTCTCAAAAAGTTGGCCAATCTTCTTAGAATAGATGTGAAAGCCTATGAACCCAGGATCAGTTTGACTTAAAGGCCTTTCTGGTGTCATTGATATTGTTTATATATTATTATTGTATCATAATTTTTTTTGGTTCTGTTAATATAAGCAACATTTTCCAAAACATAATGAAATAATGAGTTATAAAGTTAAGTTTAAGTCAATTAATTATTTGGTGTTGGGGATATAAAACGGTCAATCACTCTCATTGATTGTATGCAAATGACACTCATATTTTCTGGAATACACCATCAATTCAAATGTTTCTCTCTTTATTGCTGTGTGAAATTTATGCTATTGTTTTCGCAATTTCTGATATCAAAGACGTGAACTCCATTGCAAATTTATTTTATTATAGGTTTTCATTTCCATTATTTTCTATATTTCATTTGTTCAATTTTCTATGCTTTTACTTGGGTTTGCATTCTTATTGTTGTTATACCATCCAACATTTGGTTACATTAATCTTTGTATCAAATAGGGAAGACTAAGCCATTGGTCCAGGCATAAGTGGATTTTTTTAGATTTCTGATCTATTTGTAGAATTATACTAATCATTTTCTGCTTGATGAGCAGGTCTGACCAAGAGAAGATGGTATTAGTTGATATGCACTTGAAACCTAGCCATCCTTGGGAATATTGCCCAAGGACAGCCTTACGAAGAGTTGCTATGACGTTGCAAGAAGAATTTGGTTTGGTATTAGAACTTGATCTCCTTAATGTGGATAAACAAATCATCACTTGTTATTATTCTTGATTTGTCGAAATAGCTAAATTTTGCTATGTAGCTACATTTAACCAAAAGGTGATTCATGACCTCAAATATTTTCATTGTATAGGTTGTGAATGCTGGTTTTGAAAGCGAGTTCTACATTTTGAGCAAAACAATGAGGTGCAACTTTATTGACCTATTGATAAATGAGCAATTTGACTAAAGAAGCAAAATATATGTAATTGTAGTTTAAGATGGAGATATTATTTTTCTTGTAGCTTAATAGGTTTGTCTTTTCATGTGAGTGAATGATGCTTCTATTAATACTCCATGGTACAGGGAAGGTAATAACAAGTGGGTGCCCATTGATTTCACACCATACTGCTCAACTTCAGGATTTGATGCTGCAAGACCCCTTCTATTAGAAGTTATTGAAGCTCTCCAGAGAATGCACATTTCTGTAGAACAGGTATTTCAGTTACTGAGAAACTAAAACCTTATCTTCTTTGCATTTTGATTGTAACTCTGTGGGTGTATGGGTTTGTATCTTTCCATGCTTATAATATCTTCCCATTAATTGAAACTTGCTTGATTAGTTATTATATATAGGAAACATTAGAGAATATGAAAAGAGTCAATAAATAGGCTAACTTTCTAGATGTTTCACAAGTAGTTGTTGACCTGATAGTGTTAATAAGCCTGGTGCTGCAGACCAGGCTACTATGCATAACATGAAACTAATTAATGGACAAGTAACTAATATTGTTTTCAAGATGATAAGCAAGGCTTTGATGAAAGGAAAAGAAGCTTTATTCAGATGGATCTCTTTATCTAGACACTAGCTCCAGCTTTGGAAAGGACCTATAGGCTGTAGGGAGATGGTCATACCATAACTCCACTTTGCCAAGGCCCCATGTGCCATAAAGCATCGATACTCCATCTAAGGGCTAAGGAAGCTCCATGACTAGGGAAGCTGTACCAGGACGAGCTCACAACTTTGGAGGATTTTTATTGAGTGAAAAAACTTTGAGAGATTTTGACTATGACGATGTAAATCTTTCTCAATAAAAAAACACTCATGAGACACTTGTTGAGTACAACTGTCATAGTTGGGCTTATTATATATTACAGACTAACCCTTTTTACAAACAATTACAAGTGCTATCTCACTTTTTACAATATTTTTAAACATAACCATGGATGTCACATACAATGATGACTATAGGACTTCAAAATTTTTGTGCTTGAAGCAGGCTTTCAGGTGCAAATCTTCTGTACATCATCATCTTCAATCCTTGCATTAACCTTTGTGCAAACTGAGGCGTAATATAATGCACCTCAATAAAGTAAGGAAGGAGAGAGCTATCCCCTCCTTTTGTGATCTTGTACATGTCCTTCAACCCATCAAGTGAATTGGGATTAGCTAATGCAATCTTTATTTCTTGACGATTTTTCTAGCAATGCCCTCTTGGATGTTCTTTATTGACTCGATAACCCCATTTTTTTTTGGCACTAGTCTCTCCCTATAACTATCCATCTATAGAAAACAAAACAAAATTTCTTTTTTTTTCTATTTTAAAATAAATCTATAATTTCTAAAGAAAATTTTAAGTAGATTTCATTTCTAGATCTACTTGCTTTTCTTTATTGAATACCTTTATAGTAAACTTAGCAAAGTAAACCTAAATCTTTTTCTTCATAGAACACATCTCTAAGATTCAAATTTCAGAGTTTATGCAAGTAATTTTCAGCTTTTATATCATTATCTTGCCATACAATTGAACTTTTTGCTATATGGAATTTGCATACTTGTGCAGTAAACCAGATTTTTGCAACTCAAGTATGGGGCATAAATATTTAATTCAATTTTCTGAGTTGCAAACATAAAAATATGCAATAATTTTGAGTAAAGAATAGCGTAGACATTGCAGATTTTGCTTGAGTAGCCTACGGTTTGAATTAATAAATCATTTGTGGATTATTCCACACATTTTACAATTCTGAAATTTAACTTAAATTCTGCATTTTAAGCTCTTATTTTCAGAATTTGTTAATTTTTCTTGCAAGCATTAAAACATATTCATTCAAGGGAAATCAAGAGTGGTACTCACCACTACTCAAGAGCGGTTTTTACTGCTAACCCTTGGAGCATAAATTATCAAAATTTTTGTATCTATCTAAGTTTCTTGGGTTCTTAATTTAAATCCTCTTTTAATCTTGCAATTAGAATACTTGATTGATAGATAGTGCTGTATCCAGACATATAACAAGCTACAAGGAGAATGTTTTAGACTTGATTGAGAAAGAGTCCCATCTTCGAGTGGTACTTGGAGATGATTCTAGATATACTGTGAAGGGATCAGGGGCTACCTCCCTCCAATTAGAGTCTAGTGATACACTACATTTGAGTGATGTATTATATATACTTGGGATGAAAAGGAATCTTGTCTCCATGTCAACTTTGGAGGACAAGGGTTACAAAGTCCCATTTTCTGATGGGAAGGTTCTTGCATGGTTCGAGAGGAGAGCTTATACAAGTTGAGCACATTAACAGTTTATGCACTGCTACATGATTCTACTAGTTTGGGTTAGCTATGACATCGAAGACTCGCTCCTCTACATTATAGAGATCTTCCATCATTGAGGATGATGGTGATGGGACTTCCAATACTCAGCATAGATCATGATGGGGTTTGTAGAGGGTGTGCTCTTGGCAAGAATGCCAAGAGATATTTTCCAATCAACAAGAGGAGGCCCAAAGGGATTTTGGATCTAGTACATTTCAACTTGTGTGGACCCATGACTATTGCTTCATTGGGTGGATAACACTACTATGTGATCTTTATTGATGATTTCTCTCGGAAGACTTTGATCTACTTCTTTAGGTCTAAGGAATTTGAGGAGGTGCTTTGCAGATTCAAGGAATTCAAGGTACAAGTCGAGAATCTATCGTGAGAGAAGATCGAAGTATTGAGATTAGATAATGGATTGTGACATGATTGGGTGATGAAGCTTGATGTGATACATATGTGAGGATGCCATGTAATCTTGGAGATCTATTTTTAGAATAATGGAAGATGCAACCCTTCACATGGACGTAGCCCATATTGGGTGAACCACGTATATCGGTCTTCTCTTGTTGTTCTCTATTTTCCAATTTTATTTCATGTTTTATGTTGCTTCGTAGATAGAATAATAGACCAGTAATGTTTTTAGTAGCTTATATTGTGTTATGATATTATTCCGTATGTTCACAATATTCTATCATGGTACCAGAGTAGGTTTCTATGCTCTACCTTCTTCGGTAAAAAAATATTTTTTATTTTTAAGCGACATATGTTCATGATTTTACTTGGGCTCTTCATTTTTTTATAGTTTTGTGACCCAATCTACAATACCCAAGTGGTAGTTTTTTAGATCTGGGCTTTATTCTACATATTTTGATTTTTTTTCTTTCTAACCCTACCCCTTGTGGAGAAGTGTTTAAGATAGAATTGGGCGACGACTTTCAGATTGTCTTTTTGACACTTTTTGTGCATATTTTAAAGAACAAATTGCAAAGCTAAGTTCCTCCCGCAAAAATACTCAATTTAAAAAAAATTGTCTTGTTTGGAGTACGGACGGTGGAGATATCGCTATTTTAAAATCAACTATTTTCTAGTTTTTTTATGACAACTACGCAGACTAAAGAGTGAATATCTTTTGATTGAGTGCCTAGATTTCTGTAATGTTTACATTGTTGGATGCCGAACGACTTCTCAAATTCCGAAAGCAGGTTATAATAAAAAACATGGGAAATATTGACCAAGTTATGGTCATTTTATATTTTCTGTTTTTTCCATTTTGGTTTTCTACTGTAGAATGACATATCCATCTTTTAGCAGTTGTTGGGATTCGGTTTTGTTACCGGCTAGGTCATACTTAGTTGGGTTTCAAGTGAGCCAACAAAGTTTGAACAAGGTTACTTGTTCATGATCAGTGTTCAGAAGTTCATCAGGCCTTCTAGGCCCTTTTATTTTTTGTACCGCATGTTCATACCCCCTTGGGGGAGTTGTAATAAAGTATGCTAGCATGATAAATTTGTAAAGAGTTGGGATTTCTAAGAGTTAAACATCAATCCAATCATTCCAAGGTGTTTTTTCCCTTGTCAATTATGCAATGTTGAATAAACGATGTATAATTTTGAAGTTTTCACCGCTCCTCCAAAGCTAGAATGGTCATCTTGGTGGTTAGGCCTTGGGAGGTTATTACAACTCACCTATCAATGTATATGAGCATGCTAGGCATTGTTTTTGAGTCGTATGGACACTCCCCCTAGGTTTTGGTTCAGTTCCGAGAAAATAATTTTTTCCCGCAAAATTAGGCAAATTTTAATGGTTTAATTAAAAAACTTCAAAATGTAATAAAAGAAAAGTTTGAAGTTCGTTTTTGGCATGGGGATGATCGGTTTCACACTCAGAGCGTCCTCTTTACTGCAGAGGGCACTTTTCATATGTTTCAGGCAGCTAGAACACCCCATGGAGCATTATTCAGCTAACAGAGCATCATTTTGGCGTTTTAATGCTAAAAGTGCATCATTTTGGCCCCAAAGGCAAGGTTGAAAAATAATAATAAAAATCAATTAAAAAAGTGATGGGATGACATGGCATGGGTTCCCCATAAAGCATGCGACCCTGTCGATGTGAAGTTAGACTTAAAATTTGGTTTAAAATTTAGAAGATGACGAATATATTCAAGTGGTGACGTCAACCATTGAGGGAAAACGCCAACAGAAGGTTGCGATAGGAGGAGAGGTAGCACCCCTCTTCAACATGAAGTTTATAAAGGACTTTGGATATGATTGGTTAAGTTATATATCACATGGAGGTATTGAATGATATTGGTAGATGACGTCAACTATCATTTACGTTAGCATATGTGAAGGCCAGCGATAGGAGGAGGGGTGGACCCCTCTTCAACTTGAAATTTTAAACATTTGGTTTAAAATTTATGAAAGGTAGCGAATGTTATTGGTGAACCTTACCAAACTTCACACCAACCCCATAAAATCATGTGTGAGGGAGAAGGAAACGCTAGAGCAAGCGAATGGTTGGTGGTGTGGTGTCATGTAATGAGTGGTTTGTTGAGTTTGGTAAAGATAGGTGGCACTTGCCTCTTCACTTCAACCCAATTTGACTCAGATTAACTCAAATACACTCCCACTCTATCTTCAGTGTAGGTAGCACCCCCCCTGGGTCTCTCTTGGCTATTTAAGCAAGGTCCATTCACTCTCTTTAGGATGAAGTGTATGGAACCTTTGCTCTTGCTTGTAATTTGTTGAATATTTTTCTAATGAAATAAGGATTTGGAGGTCAATGGGGTGTCTGCTTTCCAGCTTGATCAATATTTTTCATGTGTGCATTAAGGTAACTGTAGGAGTTTTTCTTTGCATTTGTTGCTTTTCTTATCAATCTATGACCTAAAGAAAGATTAGTACTAATCAATAGGAGTGGATAGTGTTGCTTCATTGTTCATTTAGAAGATCTATGTTTAATATTTAGGATTTGTATGCTTATTTGTTTATGAGTATGCTCTCTTTGTCTTCAACATTAGACTTTTACTATATGATTTGACAAGTTTTATGCAAGTGTGAAGGCTTTTACAGGTTTCTTGTTGGATTTTGCAAGAGATCTTGCTTGTTTCTCTTACTCTCCAACACTTCGTAGAAACATAGTCCATCTTGAAGCCATCAACAGAACTTCAATTGCCCATTTCCAAAAGGGGTTCTCTTCATACGTTCTTCCTTCAAAAATTTAAACTTCTCATTCGGTTACTTGGTTACTTGCTTTTATACTTTAGATCTACATTCTTAAGATAAATATCTTCCTTAGATGTAGTTTGTAGAAGTGTTTTATTTGTTGCTTAGATCTAAATTTTCATAAAGTTGATCTCTCTTTCACCTAGATCTAGCATCAAATCTACTTTTCTTGCTAGCTAAAAGTAGTTTGCATTGAGTATAATAAGAATGTCTAGCATCAAGTGCCTTATTGAGAGCCTTGCAAAGGCTGTCCAAGACCCTAAGAAGTTGGGTTTCAATCCCAATCTTCTTAGTTATTCGTTTTTCTTTTGAATTAATTGTTTAACTTAGATTTTTTTCAATTTTTTGGAAGTGTCTTTGGACACTTTCAACTGATAAAAGATTTCTGGTTTTTAGCAGGTCCACCAAAAAAGAGAAGGAAACACTGCCCAAATTTTGATTTTTGGGCCATTCGGAGCTTCCTAGGGATTCCCCCTACTTCCGTAGCCTCCTTTCCGAGATTTTGTAAGCCTTTGGATCCTAGATAACAAAGACCAAATAGCATTCCTCTTCAAGCATTGTAACCAAGAATGATAAAATTTCTTTAGGATCTTTAGAGCCCGATCTGCGTCAGTGTCATTTTTTTGTCTTTTGCTTGCTTAGTTTAGTTTTTGTTGTAGAGTTGTATACTGTGATCTGTATTTTCATTTTATATCTTATTTGATCAAGATTAATACAAATACTAACCCCATGACTTCCCGAGTTACTCGAAAGGGGAAAGAGATGCATGGTAGGATTAATTAGAAAACCTTTGTTTTTTAGTATCTTGTATTAGTTTTTTTTTACTTCTCGCGTAAAATTAACCCCTCCTTGCTTTCCTGATTGAGGTTCATTTGAATCGAAAGAGATTCTTAGAGGTTAATTTTTTCTATTTTAACAAACAAACTTAGTCTTTAAAATCAACAAGACTCCGTTGTGTATGCTCTGCACCGCTGCGGTTTGACCGAACCATTGGATGCATCAAAAGCAACATGGTGACTAGTCTAATTAGTATCACATTTAAATTAACCTCCCAAAGGCGAAAATCCAACGCCTCAATTTAATCTGTTGCGGGGAAAGTTCACAGAGGAAGCGAGAACAACTGGGTAGCGACCTCGGGACACCGTCAAGATACACCCTTGTTGGTGTAGTGTTGGACACGTCTCAGAGACTCCAATCCAGCTCACATATTCCTCATGTGGAACTGCATCAGATAAGGGTTTTGGACATACTCCTCCTACCTTCAGGTATATTTGGAGTTTCCCTTCCCCTAATCTAATTCTCTCCTCTTCCATAATAATCTAAAACTGACCAAGAGCATTTGCAGCACATTTCTCAGCAATACAACAACACTTTCTTATTTCAGACTCCATTTTTGGCACTTGTATTTTCATCATACAATCATTTGCTTCTATATGCTTTGTATATCATGTGTTAAGTTAATCTATATGCTTTTGTGTTTAACATATATTGTTGCAATATCTTGTTAAAATGTTTTTTTCATCAAACTTCTAAGTAAATTGATCATCATCACAGTAAGCCTTAAATAACCTTAGAAACTAATAGGGTCTACCCCCCTTGGCTTCGATTAAGAGTTGGCCTAAACGAAGGAGTCAAGAACAAGGTGATAGCCTTGACTTGAGACTTGCCCCCAAGGACACACCGAGTGGCTTGAAGATTTCTTCCACGTTTCCCCCAGGTGTGTGAAAGGAGACAACAGGTTTCAATGAGAAATATTTGGTTTTATTCATCTCTTATCTTGATAGATTTGTCATGAGATTCTTGATCTCTTTGCATTAGGGTTTTTGTTCTTATCATCATGTTTACAGAGGTTGTCTTATTACTATTTTACTTGTCTCTAACCTTCTTTGTGTGGAAGATGTTTTGACATTTTCAGGGGCATGGATCTTTAGTATGGTAATGGTGACATCAAGAAATGATCCTATGCTTCGAGATTAGTTTCTTGATGGCTATTTTTTCATATCTATAAGTGATATCATTGTTTTATTTGATTAATTTTTTGCTCAATATTCTTACATTGTCTCACTCTTTTAATAATGATAATGATGCTTCTATATGTGTTATATTGTGATCATTATTTGCTTTATTTATATGCTAAGAAACCGAACACGTGTCTCGTTTCTGCGTGTCGGACATGTACACGTTCAAACATGTGTGTCCGGGCACTGTCAAATCATGTCCCGAAAACAGGACACGCAGCCCGTGAAAAAGACGGCCAAGCCCATTTTAAACCCAAAACGTCTCTTTTTTTTCATTTGCAAATTGTGGGAGAGCTCTAAGAGGGGTTTTTTTGGAGGTGAAGAGGATTTGAAGGATTTGGAAGGGTGCTAAAGTCCATTGAAGGTGGATTTGGTTGGGTGGATTGCAAGCTCAACCATCAAACAAGAAGAACAATGTCTCATTCAACTAGGGGAGGAGCTAAAGGGTAAAGGAAAGGGAGAAATGCCCCATCTATTGTCTCCCCTCCTATTCCTCCAAACAAAATCTCTTCTACTCCTCTTGCTAGTGCTCCATATGCTGCTAGTGGAGCTCATGCTCCATTGAACCCTGTTTTAGCAAGACAACAAGCCCAAGAGAAGAAATACTCTTTGTGGAGGTATGTGACTAGGAAAGAAGGGCCTGGGGAAAAGCTACGTGGGGGAGGCAATGTGTCTTGGACTTGCAATTTTTGCAAGATTGACTTCAAGAGCACATACTACCGAGTTAAGAGCCATTTGTTGGGCCTTCCTAATTGTGGGATTTCTTCATGTAAAGGTGTGAGTGTTATCCAAAGGAACGAAATGGGAAAGGAGGATAAATAAGGCTTAGGGAATGTAGCAGCAGCAAGCAGGAAAAATGATGAGGATCCTCTTCCATTCTTAAGGAAACCTTGTACAATTCGGCCTCCATTTCCACCTAGTAGAGGTCGTACACATCCAGCAAAAAAGAGGCCATCTTCAAGTGGTCCAATGGACAAGATTTTCCAACAAGAGGCACGAGAAGAGGTAGACCTCACCATTGCATTATTTTTCTACCTCAACTTCATCTCATTCAATGTTGCACAGTCACCATTGTTTTTTGAGATGTGTCGAAGTCTCAATGAATGAGCTCCATCTGATTATGTGCCTCCTGGTTCGGAGAAGCTTAGAACCACATTGTTGGTTAAGGCAAGGAAGGAAGTGGACAAAATTCTTGAGCCAATTAGAGCAATATGGCCCTCATCTGGAGTGAGTATTGTTTCCGATGGATGGATGGATCCAACACGCCATCCACTCATCAATTTCATGGTATCTTCCCAAAATGGACATGTGTTCTTGAAAGTGATGGATTCTCTTGGGAAATACAAGGATGCACATTTTATGGGTAAGTTATTCATTAGAACCATTGAAGAAGTAGGTGTTGATTCTTGTGTACAAATTATCACGGACAATGCACCTGTTTGCAAGGCCGTTGGCATGATTGTGGAAACTAAATATCCACAAGTATTTTCATTTATGACACCTTTCATTGTTAATGATTTGAGTTGTTAACTTGTTAGTTTTGTAGAGTCATTTATACTTGTCTTTTTTGCGCTTACAGGTTTTTTTGACAGCTTGCATTGTCCATTCCTTGAACTTAGCACTCAAATCCATTTCTTCAGATGTGACATGGATTGGAAACATTATTGAGGATGCACGCCATATGCATAACTTTGTACAAAACCATACAAATGCCCTCACCATTTACACAGAGTACACACATATTTCATTGTTGATGATTGCATATNTCCTCATTCATCATGCTCAAGAGGTTGAGGGAGGTCAAAACCGCTCTTGGGTCCATGGTGATTTCAGAGTATTGGTCTTTCTGGAGAAAGACGGATCAAAGCGCTTCAAAAAAGGTGAAGGACACAGTATTGGATGATGTTTGGTGGGAGATGGTGGATCTTACCATTAAGATCATGGAGCCACTCATTTCTTTGTTGCGCTTTGCAGACATGGACCAACCCATCCGGCGGATGTTTATGAGGGGTGGGATTCCATGATTGAGTCCATGAGGACCATTGTTATGGAGAATGCGTGTCCTGAGTATGAGAGATCAACAAAGAACTTATGGTCCACCATTTAGGATATTCTTATCTCCAGGTGGGGTAAGAGCTGCATACCTTTGCATTGCTTGGCCCACTCCTTGAACCCCAAGTTCTACAGTAAGGAATGGCTCACTGGTGGGACCTCACATAGAGTCCCTCCTCATATGGATGGAGAGATTTCACAGGGGAGGAAGATAGCATTTAGGCGGCTATTTCAGGGTAGAGACTTACTTGATGAGGTGGAGGCGGGCTTTGTAGAGTTTTCCTGTGCTACTGGGATATTTCAAGGCTATGATGTGGTTGGAGACAGGGGAGTTAAGAAGCCCTATAACTGGTGGGAAACTCATGGGGAAACATGCCCTATTCTACAGAAGCTGGCCTTGAGGATCATCTCTCAAGTTACATCATCCTCTAGTTGTGAGAGGAATTGGAGCACATATGGCAACTTGTACAGTATGAAGAAGAGCAGGCTTGAGCACTCCAGAGCAGAGATGATGGTGTATGTGCACACCGACCTTCATCTTATTTACAGGAAGAGGGAGGAGTGGGTGAAGGGAAAGACAAAGATGTGGGATGTCTTTCCTGATGATATGGGTTTGGACAACAGTATTGAGTTGGCATTAGCCAACCTGGATCTTAATGATCCATTGCTATAGCCAATGACATTTGATGATAGCGATCCTTTGGAGTGGTCATCCTCCACACCAGCAGATATTGATCCTATCATGGTTGATGAGGAGGAGGAGGAGGAGAGCAGTGATGATTTTGTTGATTCAGGCATGGAGGAGGATGAGGACTATCGATAGATGAGGCTCTTCATTCGTCTATTTTGATCTACATCTTTTTGTATTTACTATTGCCAATGGCATTCCAACATCTATGTAATACATTACACTATATACATTTTTATTTTCATGACTTAATGAGAAATATGGTTTTGACTCATGAGTATTGACATCTTGATCTATGACTATGATATCTACGTGTCTCATAATATGATTGTGATTACTGATTTGATTTGTAAATGTGTAATACTAATGTTAAATATGCATTGATTCTAATTTATATTGAATATTTGTAAAAAAATGGATCTATATGTCTATAATTTAAAATTTTTAATATAGATAATATATATATATATGTGTGTGTGTGTGTGTGTGTGTGTGTGTCCTACGTGTCCTGGTTCTAGGGGTCAGCGTGTCTGTGTCGGACACTCAAATCCCCGTGTCCTTCGTGTCCTGTGTCCCCGTGTTAGGTGACTTAGTTTATATGTTAATGCTCACCTTTATGTAAAACCAATTTCATTGTTTTTATAAACAATCTCTTTATGATCATTATATGCCATTGTTAATTAGTTTCTTGAGTAAAATCAATTTTTTGAATCTATGTGATATCATATTTTTGGCTTGTCATGTGTTCTTTAATTGGCGTATAGTTTCATTTTTTATGTCTTGCAGAGATTGTATCTAGTTCTTGTGTTGTTTGTCTCTAACGTTCCTAAATGAAAGTGTTATCACTCAAAGTGTAGCTACCCACTAAATGTATACTATCCGGGACGGTAGAGATAAGGTAACAAACCAAGTGACACCATAAGGGCCTTGTCCGCTACATAAAGATGGAGTTGTCACATCGGACGGGCTCTTGTCACTTTAGATCAATCTGTAGAATGGAAAAGGGGGAGACCCTACTCAAAGCACTCTAAAGGATAGATAATGGATATGAGAGGTGAACAATGAGTAGATTTATCTAGATCTAGAAAGGTAGATGTGGTAGGTGAGGTTAAAACCAAGTTGGGGAGGCTTAAGGCAATAAAACATTATCGAACTTGAAGTGAAATGTACCACAAGGAGTTTAGGAAAGTATATCTAGTTGGATCTAGTTCAAATAAGGAATACCCAAACTAGATCCACCTAGGGTTTATGCAAATAAGGACAAAGTGGACCCAAAAGAATAGATTGAGATATTTAATGTCTAGATCTAGGTGCTTGAAGAATAGATCTATTAATTTGAGGCGGGTTCAAGCATACTCAACTGATAGATCTGAAGAAATGAACAAAACCCCAAGGAGGGCACCCCACCTAGAAATGACTAGTGCTAGATACAAGGGTAAATGGAGTTGGATTAATGCCAAAAACTTAGATCTAGGGTTTATAAATTATTCCAGATGTGGGTTTTCATTATCGTATTAAAATAATCGTTGGATCTATCAGATCTAGAAAATGAGGGTTTTAACAATAAGGGTTTTGTATGACATTTGGATAAAAATATGGCAAAATGATACGAACCTGATCATCTCTGTAAATACTTGTGGCCACCTTGTACATCGACGATCCTTCCACCTAGTTACAATTTCAAGCAAGATCTAACAACATCCGAATGAAAATGTTTTATCTAAAGGAGGTAAAGCACCCTCTCCTTCTGCAAATCCAAACTACCGAAGTGACATTTGGTCCACAGATGAAAGATAAGCAATGCAACTCATCTAAAGAGAAAGATTCAATGCACAAAGGAACTATTAATCACTCCTTGAAAGATGAAACCATCCACACGAAGAGATGATGCAAGATGCCTCCACAATGTCCTCTCAACCAACTCGCTATCCTTGTAACAACAATTCGACCTCCACAAAAGTATATTGTTTGCATGCAAGATCCACTAAAATGTCTAAGCAAGAGGCATAACAATCATGTACAAGAACATTCACAGAGCTTTCAAGAAAATTTCCAAAAGTTTTCTTGCTGCACCGAGAGAAGTGAGGTTCTCTCCAACCCAATATGGAGGAGATCTTGTCAAGTTAGTCATGTAATGCTAGCCGACATAAACAAAAAATATTAAAAAAATGAAAAATATAAATTACATATAGACTTAAATAAAATAAAATAAATTAAACTAGCATAGATCCATTTTAAACTTGGATCCATAAGTACTGAGAGGGATCCAAGTGGTAAAAATATGTACATCTCAAGAAATCTCATCCCTCTCGGTGCTTGATAGAATCAGGTTTAAAATGGATCTATGCTAGTATTCCGATATTCTCAGAGCCAAAAGTCCATTTACAATGAGAGAGCCCCTCAATATATAGATCTCTCTGGTATATAAAACCGAGATCCAAAAGGATCAACGACTAAGATCATAAGATATAATCACTCTAATCAATGACTAAGATTAGACGGATATACATCACATCGATCAACTCAAAAATATAGTGGGCACACCCACTAAGACGCCCAACGGGGACGCACCACATGACAAGTGACTAGGATCGAGACAAAAAGCACAATGTGGGGCTAGGAGGTAAACATATCCTTCACTAGCATGACGCCAAGGCACATCATTACATAAAATAATCAATATATCATAACAATGTGACCAAATAACCAAATCGTGGCCCCTCAAAGTACACCAAAAAGCCCAAAATGATGAATGTTAGGGCGTGTGGACCACATGAAGAATATAAATGATGTTGAAAGGTGAATATAACATCAATAATGTGCCTTGGATCAATCTCATCCCATTTCCTTGCCTCAATAACCCAAATCGATTTCCTTATTAGCCATTTTTCTTATTTTAATATGTCAAAATGCTGCCTCGGGAAAATAAAAATGCTCATATCTCACTGCTGACTGAACCTGGGCATCAATGGAATAAAAAAATTGAACCGACCCCATAGCAATATGGTAATATCGATTGGTTACACATATGTGCACCTATGGCACCCTAGGAGAAACAAATATCCACGGAAAAGCATTTCATTTTAGTTTACTAAAGTAAGCAACACTAGATGAAAAAATAATCAATATATCAAGTATAAGTTCCTGGAACTGATCGAGTGCACCAATGGACTCAAAAAATCCAAATCCACTAGGAATGAGTACTCATACACCATATGTCCATAAAAATTTACATCAAAGGCCCCATCCATGTCAGAAAAATATAAATAATAATAAAGCCTGTAAACGCTGATAACCATAATAATAACACAAGCCACCATGATAACTCATTATCTGAAGCATAGATATGTCTAATGGACATTGATAGACCATAAATAATCATCATCAACCACCATAGGCCAAAACTTATCTCGAGCCCTGTTGCTGACTTGGTCAAACTGGGTTGACCAGGTAAAAAATGGTCCAAACAATGACCCAAATGAGAATCTCTGATAGTGTAAGGTACAAAATGGATAAAGCATGCTCAATTATCTATGTTAGCAGCAAGACTAAAGTACAAGTGTCTTTTACTGAGGATTATAAGAAAAACACGTATAAATAATAAATCCAAGTTAAAGTAATCAATTGCTATAAACAAGAACCTCAAGTGTATACTTTATAGATTTGGCCATTTTGCTAGTCAAGGGTGAAGGTGGGAAACCAGGTAAGGCCATAGGAATGACTTGACACTCGACACTATGAACATCTAATTTGAAGGAAAAGGGGATCCACACAACAAGCTAGAACAGGTGGACACTAGGGAATGGTGGTGTCTC
Source organism: Pseudotsuga menziesii (assembly GCA_001517045.1). Lineage (NCBI taxonomy): Eukaryota > Viridiplantae > Streptophyta > Pinopsida > Pinales > Pinaceae > Pseudotsuga > Pseudotsuga menziesii. The sequence goes on along the minus strand of LPNX010789868.1, from coordinate 127,443 downwards.
ACAAATAGATGGAATAGTGAAAATGCTCCACTAGACTCTAGACAAGTAATCTTTCAAAACATTTATTTGCTTAAGACAATATATTAGTCAACCTCTAAAGGCAGGTGCCCTTGAAAGCCTTTTGGGCTCCAAAAAATGACTAAGGCATAGCCCTTACAGGTTAGCCTCACCCTGTTGCCCTATAGGGGTAAATGAGTCGTACATTATACAATGAATGAGTACTCATCCTTTGGCCATTTGCTATTTTTCAACATTTACTTTAACTTTAACACTTGAGTCAACTTTCACTAGCCATCCTCCGAAAGCAGGTGCCTTGAATAGCCTTGCGGGCCTCAGATAATAACTCGGTATGAACTCCATTTCCCACCACCGTCCATAGGTGCGATGGAATGACCAACCTGTTGCCCTTTGGGGGCAAACAACCTTACATCATACAAAGGATGAGTGTGCGTCTCCGACAACTAACTAACTACTTGAAGATTAATCACTTTATTTGTAGTAGTATTTAAAAACACAGTTACTTTGCTGATTAGGCATCCATTTAGATATAGCAATTAAATTCCGTTGCCTTAGTGCCCAAGACACTTTTGGTTAGGACTACTTGTGTTCAATACCTAGAGGAAGACAATCACTGTGATGAGAATCACATAAACCAACACCGAGACACATTTTAAACATGGATACCTATTCCAACATAGAGGTGAAGATGGGGGGAATCCTAGATGTCACTATACAATATACAAGTCAGGGTTAAACAAAATATGGAAGACAATGGATGGATGAAGACAGTGAAATGGTGTGAAGGCTAGCAAGTTGCATCCCTAAAAGGGAAATGACCAAATCCATACTAAGAGTAGGGCATGACCAATAAGTATACACAAGAATCTCTTGAACATAACAACTAGATCACTTATACTTTAGATTTAAATGAAAACCCAATAAGATATTGCCAACAATATAACCACTATCAACACAATCTAACTACTAAAATAGACAACAGAGCAAAACTAAAATCCACATTTACATCCATATATCGCCTGGGTCATATACCTGCATATGATCTGAACAATCTGAAGGAACTAAATGCCATTGTTGTACATAATTGGCACTGTCAATATCTCTGCTCTAAAACATGAAGAATGACTAACTCAGTCATCAAATCTGGGATCATGAGGCCCAATCATGTCATTAAACTAATCATATGAACGTTTTGGATCCACTGAATAAGAGTAATCATCAAATAGAAGCTCATCATTTGCTGATCTCAAAGTAAAAGAATGGCTCAAAAATGTGCTCAAGACTGCTCAAGAACAATGGTAACCCAACTAATATGTATGTGACAACATTTGGCTCCAACTGGGATAGGTGCTCTAAGGGAGAGAGTGCCCGCGAACCTCAGAATTCTCTAGTTTGCGACAACACTCATCCATCATCGAACGTGCACCCAACAATTTGCTCCATCTTCAACAAAACCTGTTCCTACGCATCATGGACATAGAACTACCGAGTAGTACATGTGGCATAAAATAAAGTAAACCGCTGAAAATAGAATGCTGGAAGTAAAACGCTGAAAGTAAAATGCTGAAAATAAACGTCTAATCTAAAAATGGTTAAACAATTGCAAGTTTTATTAAACATACATCCTACAAAGGACATAGAGGGCCATATTTAGTGGCCTACAAGACTTGAACTAAAAGACAGAGGACTCAAAGACCTAGGACCATGCTACACTCAAAGAAAGAAAAGACTCAAACCTACTGCTCAAAGGAGCCTATTCAGATTCCTACTCTAAATTAAGCAAGGGGAACGACTCTCGTTAGGTCATATCCTCATAGTGTTTAAGGAATATCCCATTCACAGGAAATCGTAATTCATCCTTGTCCAAAGTCTCTAAAATGATCCCTTTCTAGCAATCCTTCCTATTCAATAAGAACCCATCCAAAATTTATCCAGTTTTCCATGGTTTCCAGGTTTCTCTTTCTTCTTATCCCATAAAAGGACTACATCTCCAACTCCAAAAATTGCACTTATGTCTTCTAATCAAAGGTACCTTTTATTCTTTCCTATTTTATAACCATTCTATTGAACGCTTCTCACCTTGTCTCATCAAGCTCAACCATTTTATCAATTCTCAATTGCATTGCCTCCTGATCTGATGAAAATTGTTGTAACAATTCAAAAAATGGTATTTGGAGATTAATTGGTAGTCTACAGTGTTTCCCATATAGCAATTCAAATGGGGATTGACCGTTATCCTTTTTACTGTTATTTTATCTGCCCACAAGGCATACGTCGGCTTGGTATCCCAACTTATGTTTTCCCCAATCATCCTTTTCAAAAAATTTATCAGGTTTTTGTTACTGGCTTCGGCCAATCCGTTTTCTTGGGGATAGTAATTTGATGAGTGGGATAATGCAATACCATGATCTGCGCATAATTCAGACATTTCACTTTTGCTGAGATCCTTGGCATTATTTGTAGTAAGCTTCAACGGACATCCATATCTAGAGACAATGTGTTCTTCCAAGAACTTCACTATTACTTGTGTCATTTCCTTTTTAGTAGGAACAACTTCAACCCATCGAGTAAAATAATATGTACATGTCAAAATATACTTGTATCCATTACTCAAGTTCTGATCGAGAGGTCCTGCAAAATCCATTCCCCACTGTTGAAAAGGAGCTTCGACAATGATAGGGGATAAAGGCAATGCAGGTAATCTTGGCTTTCCAAAAAAGAACTAGCATTATTGACAAATTCTTACAAACGCATGGACATCCTTGAATAAGGTGGGTCAGCAATAACCCGCTCTCATGATTTTTGATGCGGTGGTCCTTGGAGCATAATGACCTTCATACATTCCCACATGCAATTCTCTAATAATTTCTTGGGACTCTTGAGGATTCACACATTTCAAAATTATCCCATCAAGGTTCTTCCATCCCAATCCTTCTTGCGTCAACACATATTTAGATTCTTTCAATCTCATGGCTCTTCTTTGATGATCAACTAGGTAATCTGGGCACTTCAAAATTTTCAAGTAAAAGATAATATCCTTATACCATTCATGTTCTTCATCTATATAAAACACCATCATTTCTTCTGGACATGCCTCCGTTGGTAATTTTGCTTCATAAATGAGTTGGGAAAGGTCTTGTCCCTTAACAATCTTGATGGGTTTAATTTCCAAATCATACTCCTGAATCATGGATATCCAGTTTCCTCTAACACCGATGCCATCATGTTGAGAGAGAACATCCTTGGTAGCTTGATACGGGACATAGGCTATAACTTTTGAATACCCAATATACATTCTGAAATGCTTCAAAGATTTTACCAAAGCATAAGCTTGTTTTTCAGTTGTTGTGTAATTCAACTCGACGTCTCTTAGGTTCTTACTCATAAAAGCAATAGGTTGTTCGTGGCTTTCATGGTTATTTTGCAACAAAACACCTGTTATCATGTCTTCGAAAGCATATGAATAGATTAAGAAGTCTTTATTATAATATGGGCTGACTAAAACAAGGGATGTGGAAATAACTTTCTTTAGCTTATTCAATGAAGAAGCACATTCTTTGTCCCAGACAAACTTAACATCTTTCTTTAAAAGTGCATTCAAAGATTTTGCCAACTCAAGTAGATTAGGGATAAATCGTCTCACAAAATTGATATTTCCAAATAATGACCTTAATATACTAACATTGTGAGGAGCAGGGATCTCTTCTATGGCTTGGACTCACTCAGGATCAATCCTAATGCCTTCCTTAGATACTATATGTCCTAATAGCTTTCCTTCGTCTATACCAAATGTGGACTTCTTCAAGTTTAGAGATATACCAATTTTTCTATATCTATAAAAAAATTTCCTTAAATGACCCACACGATCATCCCTCTCCTTGGAAAACACAGTTAAATCATCCTGGTAGATGGCAATGATTTTTCCAATAAGGCCATTAAATGCATGGTCCATTACTCTCCAAAATGTTGAACCAGCATTCAACAAACCAAATGACATTTGAATGTATTCGTATGTTCCCCAAGGTGTAGTGAAAGTTGTTTTTCCTCAATCCTCTTTCTTAATTTGAACCTAGTTATAACCTGAGAATACATCCAACATGGAGAGGATACCATCACCAGTCACACTTTGCTAGAGATTTTCCATATTAGGAAATAGGTAATTATCTCTTAATGAAGCTTGACTTAAGTTTCTAAAATCAATATAGATCCTACTCTCACCATTCTTTTTCTGCACAATAACAGGGTTTGATACCCACGTAGTTTGTCTAGTTGGTCTGATGATACTTGCCTCCAACATTTTCTCCAATTCATTTTTTACTAACGGATCTAATTTAGGATTTATGTTACAAAGCTTTTGTCTATAAGGTTTTGCTCCCTCTTTTAAAGGAATTGTGTGCTCAATAACAGGTTGATCATAAATTTTCAGCTCATCGTATGTCCACTAAAAAACATCCTTATATTCTTGAATCAAATTCTCAATTTTGTTCATGTTATCTCATATATATTGTAGCTAGGCTACCATGATGCAGCATATATATTTATCTCTTTATTTTTCCGAGCTATTCATTCACATGGGGTTTTAACATGGATCATTACAACCTCAGCCATTTTAGAGCCTTGTTTAGGAGTGTTTATTGCCAGGACTGAGATTTCCTTGACCATTGAGAGGATTTCAAGGGGTGACCTAGTTCATTTGAGTAGAACAACAGATTAGATTTGGTACAAACTTATAGAGGGGCTTATTAGATAGAGACAGGTATATGGTTCCTTGGTTTGTTTCTACTTTGTGATGTATATTAAACACCTAGGCTTCTTTTGTTAGGATGATCATGGTGACTTATGCTTATATTATGTACTAATGCTTAAAACTTGTGTTGAGATTGATCAAAGAATCCGATGTTGAATACTGTTGCTTATGCCATGCTTTACACAAATATTAAACTTTAGTGCTATGCTAGTTCCATATGTCATTTGTCCCCATCCATCCAGTTCATCCATTGTTTGAATTTTAACCCATGACTTAGGTTGACTGAGACTTGTGAGATTGAAGATCTTTTTCCTATGTTGACCCCTATGCATGATAGGCTCCATGTTGTCCTGTGTCTTTGGCTATGAAGTATGTGGCTTGGCCAATGTGGCTGAGTTCACTGAATGGTTTTCCTTTAGTTCTCAAAACAAATGCTCCACCAAACAATGTCCTTAGACACTAAAGCATCAGAACGCATAAACATTATATTTAAATGATGCAAAGATTGAATATCAAAAAAGGTAGTCAGTGGCCAAAGGGTTGAGCACTCATTCCATTAGAGGAAATTTCAACTCAAGATGGGCCTCCTAAGAAAAATAATAAAATAATAGTTAAAATAATAAAATAATATTTATTAATTTTGGAGGAAGAAAAGAAAAAAATTACATTTTTTGTTCGTATTTTCGACATCTCTCCATGTGATTTTACTCAAATTTCGATCGGGAGAGCTCGTTGGATGCGAAATTAAATTCTGCATCCAACAAGTACCCACTCGGCATACTTTTGATAGATGCCACTACCCCAAAAACAAGAAATACCTGAAAAAACGTGATGATGATCCAACGAGTACCTACTCGGCATACTTTTGACAGACCCCACTACCCAAAAACAAGAAATACCTGAAAAAACATGATGATGACATCATCATCACGTTTTTTTAGGACCCTGCTACCCCAAAAACAAGAAATACCTGAAAAAACGTGATGATGACATCATCACTCACGTTTTTTCAGGTATTTATTATTTTTGGGGTAGTGGGTCCATTAAAAGTATGCTGAGTGGGTACTCATTGGATGTGGAATTTAATTTCGCATCCAACAAGCTCTCCCGATCGAAATTTGAGTAAAAACACAGGGAGATATGTTGAAAATACAAACGAAAAAAGTAGTTTTTTTTTTATGATACCTATCCCCAAATTTATATTAAAAAATTGTTTAAGACCTATACGGTATTTCAAATTTAAAGCAATTTCATTGGCTAACACATGATGACATGGAATTTGAATTATGGTTAAAAGGCCCATTTTGAGTTGAAATTTCCTCTAAGACTCATTTTCCCTCCACAAGGGCAACACGGTGAGGCAAACCCATCGAGGCTATGGATGCTCATTGGCAGCAGGGCTAGGCCTTAGCCATTTACTGGAGCTCAGAAGGATTTCTAGGGTACCTTCTTTTGTAGGTTGGCTACTATCTTATGTGAAAATAAAAAGTGTTTGAAAGAGGTCAATGGTCAAAGGACGAGCACTCATTCCTTGTATAGTGTTCGGCTCATTAGCCCTTGCAGGGCAACAGGGTGAGACTAACCTGTAAATGGTTGTGTCTTTGTCAGTATTGGAGCCCAGAAGGCTTTCTAGGGCACCTGCCTTTGAAGGTTGACCAATTTTTGATGAAAAAGTAAACTTGCTTGAGCTTGAAGGAAACATGCCCATGTACTTTATCCATTTAGCAAACACTGCCATCCCTTATTACTATTTGTCATGGATATGTCACTTTGGTTGAGTGTACTTGTTATCATTCAGAGAGATCACATGGTCAAGGTCAGTTATGAGTCATTCTCCTTTACCTTAGCCTTGTTCGTCACCTCCACCCAGCATTAACAAACTGTTTAAACTTTGTAAGCATGGGACACACAAGAGACTTCCAGAAGGTTCAATGATCCTTCAAATGCACATGTATATCTTACTTATTATTATTATTATAATTATTATCGTCACCATGATTCTGAATAACATGACTAAAGTTGGGTTTTAATATATACCATTGGAGCATTTCTTATCTTGGATACATGCAGGTTTATTCAGCATCTCACATATAGCTTGGGTACTTTGACCTGGTCAACCTAGTTGACCAAGTCAAACATGGTTCCCAAGGCAGTGACTCAAAAAACAACATTCCTTATATTTGCTTGAGACATGCTCAGGACCAATACTGTGGTTTCAGTTTTCATTGTTTGGCCTCAAATTGCACATTCAATGATTATTATCACTTTATTATTGGCCAGATTATATTATTATTGCAGTGATTTTGGTTCTCCTAGAGCATTGCAGTGTTCCAGGGGGTATCAGTAGTCACTTATACCATTCTTCTATGTCTCCACATACTCTAGTATAGTTAGTTTGCCCATATTCTAAACCTGAAGGAAGATATGATGATTTTATGTTTTTCAGAGGTTGTGCCACCACAACATGAACTAGGAAGTCACTAAAAAAATCAATTTGGCTAGGGAAGTTAATGAAATGCCATGGAAATCACTTAGTTGATGTATTATGGCTCCCTAGACACTTCTTCTTCAGTTTCAATCAACATTCAGTCCGTTATTATTTTATTTGGCTTAGCCCGTGAGGACGTCCCCTAAGGGGTGCCCCTCAACTTGGCCACATGATGTATTACAGTGTTATATTTTATGATGTGAGGTTGTATTAGGGCCTACGGTGAATTAAGCCCCTAGTGACCCCATTTTGATGTATTATCATGATCATATCTTATGTTATGTTATTTTTTGACTTAGATAAGGTGTCATCGGGAAAACGTGCGCCCCCCTTGATCTAGTCAATGCGATCCATGTAAAATTGATCTCCACCATTGATGATGTTATAATCTCAACCGTTGGATGTAAACGTGAATTAGGGTTTACGTCTCTCAAAAATTATATAAAGACGACACCCCCCCATTGTAAGGCAAGAGCTTTGGCATTGGAAATTTTTAATAAAGAGATTTTTCTGGGATTCAACACTTGTCTCTTGATAGATAGATGAATGTGGTGATGATTGGCACTGTATTTCTTCTCCATTGAGATAAATTCGACAGAGATTTTGTACCTTTTACTTGTACCCATTAATTTGCAGGTTGAAGGAGGCGAATCTGAAGGAGGCACATTGGTGGGGAGACTCACTCTATTGTTGTAACTCGGTTTTGTTTATTAGGGAGTGGTTAATTCTTCACGATTTTTCATTCGTGTACTTTCTTTAACTTACAAATCCCTTTTATTTGTCGTGCTAATTGATTTCTTTGGTGTGGGAGGTAAAAGGGGGCGCTAAGGTCATTGAGCATAACTTCAACTCATCAGAATCTTGCCCGGAACTCTTACTTGATCGGAAAGAAGAAATTCATCATCATTCCAGAGCTTATCTACAAGATTCAGGTACGTCTCTTAGGTTAGTTCTCATCATTTTAATTTTTCATGCTTGCACATCATTATTTTTACTAAAAAAACACTATTAGGAAGTAGAAAAAATCACTGGACCAATTTACACTGAGAATTTGCATATTTGGCAATCTAGGTTTTGTTGGCCATCCCAAAAAAAACCCCTCTCCCTCCTAGGCGTCAACATTGGACTCCATTTTCCCACCTCCAGGCACTGATCCTTAGGGAGAAAGCACCCCTCTTTAATTTGGCAGCCAATTCCTTGTGTTCTTTTTTATGGTTTTTGCTTGGATTTTGTCATACTGTTGAATCTTTCATCCAAGTAAGTGTGTTGAAGGCCGTAATTATCTTATTCAAGCGCACCTTGGGGAATTTTCATATTTTTGTTTAATTCCCCCTAGGTTCCCAGGTTTGATCCATTGAACGAACACACTAACCCTAGATCTAAACGTAATTCCATAAGTCACTGATCCATTTAGCTTGAGTAGTATTACCAACATCTTTAACCAGTGGTACTCAAGCATTTCTTAATTTGTGGCTTATCTCTTAAATCTAGGGTTTCAAGCACTCACCTTACGTATTCTTTGTTAGGGTTTGATTTGGAGATTTGCTTTAGGTCTGTCCTTCAAGGATAGGTATGGGTCTCCCCCTTTGTCAGTTGGGATTCAATGGCATAAAGCAAAGGATATCTCAACTAGCATGACAACCATCCATCTTTTGGGGGTTGGGGTATTCGTAGGTCACAACTTTGGTTTCCCGTCCCCTCTGCCATCTTGTATAGGATTAATCTACGGGAAACTAAAAGATTCGTGATAACCTTTTTGGTGTCTTTGCCGAGGAGGTAGAGGCCTACCTTCGTTCGACATTTTTCTTAAGTTCTACTCTTGTTCTCTGCCAACATTTTTTGTGCCGGGTGGTAGAAGATTTCCTACCTTCAGTGTCTGTGAATGCTTATGTTTTTCATATCCATTCATATCACATTTGGTTTTAAATCTAGTGATTGCATTTTCAATTGTTTAAGTTTGTACAATTACTACATTGTTTGTATCTCTCCTACGACATTTACTTTTCGATGAACATGACAATTCGTTCACCTGGTGACACCACAACGCGACTCCTTTGAGGAACTTACCCACGAGTATAACCTTCGGAATCCTTTAATAGAAGACATGGCTTTTAATGAAGAACTCGATTCTGACTATGTGCTTCCGAAAAAATTTACAACCGCAATGATTGAAATGGTCTCTGCTTTCACCCTTTTATCCCAGCAATGCAAAGAAGATTATTTAGAATTTGATGATCCTTGTTTCCAGCATGAACGAATGAAACCTCGTAGGGTAAAAGAAGTTGGGAATAACAACTATGCCATCACCCGATCGCAATCTAAAGTTGTGCCTAAGAAAAGTGATAATATGCCTACTAACCTTAGGAAGCCACAAACTAGTAGCACACCTCATTGTAATGAAGACGTTCCTATATCAAGAGCTAAAAGTACTAATCACATCAAATGAAATAACCCACTGCGAGATATTCAAACAAAGAAGGTAGTGGCACCTCCTAAGAAAGACATCACAACTATCCCAACTCCTAAACCTACTGTTGTCAAAGGAAATATGTGGAAACCACCTCCAAACGCTAGAATATTGAAAAGAGATCCACCTCAGGACAAACTTTTGTCTCAAGAACCAATCAAGATAGACCTTGCAAGTAAACTAACCAATTTAATGGTCTCAATATCAGTAAAGAAGTTGGTAAAAATCCCGTTCATTAAGGCTTAGGTCATGGAATTTTTAGGGTTAGAAGCAGAGAAGAAGGATAAGATAAATCGATTGGGTTTGAACATTGGCATGTCTCCATTCCTGAATAAGCTAAGTATGGCTGTGTTACTACAAGAGCTATTAAAGATACCATCAATAAGTAATAAGGTTATAAGATGTTTGGGAATACAACCTAAAACAAGGATACTAAAACTCTTACCCAAGATAACAAAGGATTCCCCTGTCATGATTCAACGTGTAATGACTAAAGGAGATGGGTATCCTCCTTTCTATGTTGCCTTAGAAATAAACCAGTTGATTCTCCATCATTGTATGTTAGATTTCGGGGTTGAAGTGAATGTAATGTCGTATAAGGTCATGAACCAATTAGAGTTAACCACAACCCGACCATTTGGAAATGTTTGTGGCGTGGACTCACGACCTATAGAATATAAAGGGGTGATTGAAAACTTAAATATGCAACTGGAAACTTATCCAGATGCCGAGGTAACTATGAATTCCTTGGTCATTGATATCCCTGATGTTTGGGGTATGCTCTTATCTAGAGAATGAGCAACAAAACTGGGGGTAAACATTCAGTTAGATCTCATGTATGCAACAATTCCTATTAGTAAGACCATATCAATGAAGTTAATGAATGAGCCACCCATGATAGAACACATAGAAACTCTTGACCATTTGTTTGATGATGCTATGCATGCTACACATGTTGGAAATTTTATGGTATTAGCAAATTATGGGGAAGAAGCTAGACCACATCCTTTCCCTCCTAGTAATATTTGGAAAATGTGTTTTGATGGTGTTAAATCTAGAGATGGTACTGGAGCTGGTATTGTGTTGATTTCACCTGCAGGAGAAGAAGCCAAACATTATTTTCAGTTAGAATTTGATTGCACTAATAATGTGGTTGAGTATGAAGCTTTGCTTCTAGGATTAGAAATTGCCAGAGATATGTGTTGAGTATGTAGTTGTCATTGATGTCAAAGGTGTTCACGAATGACAAATGAATAACCCTATTATAGGTTGTAGGTTGCAAGGTGAATGACAAACGAATAACCCTATTAGCTAGTTGAATGACTAAAGATCGATCATCGAATGTTGTTGCTAAATGAACTTTCGCAGAGGATTTTCGCAAAGAAATCATGCAGATCCGCAAAGTCATGGTGAGATCCGAATTCGATCTGAAATAGACGGCCAGGAATCATCCTGCGCGAGATCCAAAGGCTAGGTATCAGTTCCGCAAAAGATAGGCGGGAGGATGTAGTTCCGCAAAAGATCAAGATTGGACGACCTATATTAGTCTTGCACTAGATCCGATGGTTAAGGATTAAATTCGATAGTTAGGCAGAAAATCCAAAGTTCCACAAAAGATCAAGATCGAACGACTGAGATTAGTTCTGCCAGAAGAGATCGACGACGTGGAAGAAAAATGTGGAAAGGGAATTGCGTTTAAAGATTCTATGAACGTGCAATCCGCATCCCGCAATCTAGTAATCGATGGTCAGGAAAACACCCGCAAGATAATGGTGCAGAATTGTTGTTGCGGAGAGAAGTTTGCAGAAAGGAAAAAGCGAACAATCAACATCCCACATCCCGCAATCTGGAAATCAACGGTCAAGGAAAAGGCCGATGAAAATCAATGGTGGAAATCGTTGAAGCAAAAAATTGGTGCGGAAATAGAATTTAAAAAGAAATCGGTAGAGAAGATCAACTTTCTGGAATGTATCTGGTAAAGAAGATGATGGAAACACCAGAAAACGATGAACAAGGCTACGGAAATGAATTCAGAGCTGTGGGAAGAAACAAAACGATGTTTTCGTTGAAATGATGCAGCAGTTGAGCGGTTGGATGATGATTCGTTGTGTCTATAAGAGCACGATCACGATCCAAAATGAAAGAGTGTAGCTATGGAGAGATGCGTTGATTAGAAATAGGTAAAGGGTATTTATTGACTAAATCTGTAAAGAATTATTAGGTGTCTCTATTAGTAAGCCTGATAGAGTCCAAAGTGAATAGTTTTTCAACTGTTCTAAAAAGACTGAGAAAATCAGTCTAGGGTGGTAGGGTGGTGCTAGGGCAGGCCACAGGTCTGTAGGGGGTCGAAGCCTCCTTCTAGTCGTAGTTGGAGAACAGGGTGCCGTAGCATCCTTATCTGTTGTAGCAGACAGAAAAACACAGGGGTGTTGTTGCATCCTAGTCTGCAGTTGTAGACAAAACCTAGGGTGTGTTTTTGCACCTTTCTATTGCAGCAGATAAACAATTTTGTAAATTCATCTTATTAATGAGTTTGTGTTGGTGGTTTGCTCTTTTGAGGTTTCCACGATAAAATTTGTGTTTTGATTGTTGATTTTGTGTAATTTAAAGTAAAAACTGACAATATTGATTCACCCCCCCTCGTTCCAGTATTGTGGGATAAACCAACAATTGGTATCAGAGTGGGTTCCTTCACAAACAACTTAACCACTGGAAGGAAGATCCCATCCAATAATTACAATGGATCAACAAGAAGGATTGGCCACTAACAAACCTCCACTATTTACTGGAGAAAATTATGCTTATTGGAGTGTAAGAATGAGGTGTCATTTGATGTCCCTGGGATGGAAGGTTTGGGCAGTAGCTGAAAATGACCTTAAGATAGGAAACCAATACCCTACAGACACAATTGAACTTGGTGAATATGAAGGTAATGCCAAAGCGCTAAATGCAATCCTAAGTGGTTTAACAAACTCAGTATTGACTAAAGTTATGCAATGCACAATCTGCCAAACAAGCTTGGGATAAGTTGAGAATTATCTATGAAGTAGAATCTAAGGTTAAAGAATCCAAACTTCAAACATATCAAGGTCAATTTGAAAGTCTTAAAATGAAAGAAGAAGAGAACATTGGTGAATACCTTCTTTGTGTAGATGAAGTTGTTAATGCAATCATAGGGCTTGGACGAAAATTAAAAGAAAAAGAAGTAGTAAGCAAGGTACTAAGAACATTGCCAATGAGATATGACCCAAAAGTATCCACCTTAGAAGAACGAGATGAACTTAAAAAGGTAACAATGGATGAGTTACAGGGAATTCTCACTGTGTATGAAATGAGAACAGGACAAAATGGATCTTCAAGAAAAGAAGCGGCTTTTAAAGCCTCCTTAAAAAATGAATAAAAAAACCGAAATGATGAAGAAGTTTTTTTCATTAATAAACTTGAGAGAGGGACTGGAAAATACAAGGGGAAGTTACCTTCAAAGTGTTTTAATTGTGGAAGGATTGGACATTTTGCCTCTAAATGCACTTGCACTAAATAAGATGGGAATGAAGAAAAGGAAACTTCGAATTTCAAAAAGGGTAAAACAGGAAACATGAAAAAATCCTATGGCAAAAAGAAAATTGTTTACACCATGGAAGACAGTGAAGATTCAGATGGAAGTGAAGTTGAAGAAACTGAAATTTTATTTATGGGCCTAGATACTCAAGCCTGAAATAATGACTCAGATATGGAAGAAGTAGACCTAAGCGCTGAACTTGTTAGCGCCCTTGAAGAACTTGAGAAATGCAGGAAAAAGAACAAACAGTCAAATCTTGTCATCAGTCAGGTGGAAGCTCAACTCCTAGATGCCAAAAAGGTTGAGGTGGACCTAAACCTACAACTCAAAAGAAGAATACAGGAGTCTGAAAAACTTGCAGAAGAAATCATGCAATTCAAGAGAAAGCTTGATGAAGAATCTATCAAATCAAAATTTGAGAATAGCTCAAGGATTCTAGATGACATTATGAGTAGCCAAAGACCATCAGGTGATAGGTCTGGTTTGGGGTTCGTTAAAGAAAAGAAGCCCGAGAGTTTTCCTGTCACAAATCAAGAAGGAAGTAAGAAAAGGTATGCTGAAGTACTAAAGACTCAAGCTAAAAAGGAAAGAAGCAAGAAAGTTGGCTTAATTTCTCAAGATAAAAATAGAAATAATCTAGCACCCAAAAGACCAAATAGATATCTACAAATATTTTTAGGTCACTGCTTTGCTTGTAATAATTTTGGCCATAAATCTCTAAATTGCAGAACTGAAAGAAAGGTTTCTGAACGCAAGAAGAAGTCATCAAGTAATGAGTCGAAGGTAAATAAGAATCTTTTCACATTACTTCAAAAATATGACATAGAATGTTATAAATGTAATAACCATGGACATATGGAAAGAGATTGTAAACTGAAGACTCATACAAGGAGTATTGTTTCAATCAAACATCAAAACACCAAACAAAAGAAGTACTGGAAAGAGAAGGAAGAAATGCAAAGTTCCATGATTGCTTTATGTGCAAGCGAAAGCCAAAACTTATGGCAGTTGGACAGTGGTTGTTCAAAACATATGACCAGTGACCCAAGCAAATTCATAACCTTAAAAGATAATAAGGGAAAAGTCACTTTTGGAGATAGTTTGTCCTCCAAAATAATCGACAAAGGAATAGTTGTTGTCAATAACAAGATCAAAGCAGAAAATGTTTTGCTGGTTGAAAACCTCAAGCCTAATCTTCTCAGTGTAAGTCAAACATGTGACCAAAGACACATTTGCATATTTGACTCAGAAAAATGTGAAATCAAGAATAAGAAATCAGGAAAAGTCATTGGCATTGCTATGAGAAATATAAACAACGTATACATCTTGGAAAATGAAAACCAAAGCTACTTAAGTATGGTAGATGAAAATTGGTTATGGCACAGAAGGTTGGGACATTTAAGTTTTGACAATCTTGCCAAAATAAGCACAAAGGAAGCTGTAAGAGATCTACCAAAAATTGTAGTTCCTCTAAACTCTGTATGTAAACATTGTCAGCATAGGAAGCAAACCAGAGCCAGTTTTAAAATAAAAGAACATATGACCTCGCACCCTCTGGAAATAGTACACATAGAGTTTTGTGGACCAACCAGAACTAAAAGCGTGCAAGGAGATCATTATTTCATGTTGCTCATTGATGATTACACAAGGATGACATGGGTGGCATTCCTCAAAGAAAAATCAGAAGCTTTTGAAAAATTTAAAATCTTTAAGGCAATTGCTGAAAATGAGTTAGGTATGAAAATCAAGTGTCTTAGATAATGGGGGAGAATTTACCTCAAATGAATTCAATGAGTTCTATGAAGGTCATGGAATTAAGAGACAATTTTCAGCTGCAAAAACTCCTCAACAGAATGGGGCTGTTGAAAGGAAAAATGGAACAGTCCAAGAAGTAGTCAGAGCAATGCTCAATGAAGCAAAACTATCAGATTCATTTTGGAGAGAAGCTGTATACACAACCGTCTACATACTTAACAGAGGACAACTCAGAGTGAATAAGGATAAGACCCCTACGAATTGTGGTATGGAAGACCAACCTCAGTCAAATATTTTAAAGTGTTTGGTAGTAACTATTACATCAAAAGAAACGAGGATGACCTTGGAAAGTTTGACTCCAGGACTGATGAAGGAATCTATTTAGGATACTCATCCACCAAAAAGGCATATAGGTGTTACAATAAAAGGTTACATAAAATTGTAGAAAGTGCTGATGTGAAAGTAGATGATATAAAACAAAGGAAAGAGAAAAATCTTGACAATATTGAAAATACATGTGATGATGAAACAAAAGACTTGCAAAAGGACGAGAACATCCATAACAAAGAAGAAGACAAAGAGAAGGAAGATACTTAGGAAAATGATGAAGACTTCCCTATACCTGACACTGAAACTCCTTCTAGGAGGATACAAAAGGATCATCTGGAGTCACAGATCATGGGTGACAAAAATGTTGGAGTCAAAAAAAGAAGGCAACTACCAGATGTGGAACAAGCCCTACTGTCGGTGGTAGAACCCATGAACTTTACAGAAGCCAACAAAAGTGATCAATGGTTCAAAGCCATGAATGAAGAACTAGATCAGATTGAGAAAAATGAGACCTGAGAACTTGTCCCAAGACTTGAAGATAAGAACATTGTAGGAACCAAATGGATTTTCAAAAACAAGTTCAATCAAGATGGACAAGTAGTAAGGAACAAAGGAAGATTGGTTTGTAGGGGGTATGCCCAAGTGGAAGGTATTGATCTTGAAGAAACTTATGCTCCTGTAGCTTGACTTGAAGCAATAAGAATGTTTTTAGCACTGTCATGTCATAAAAACTTCAAAGTATATCAAATGGATGTCAAGTCAGCATTCCTAAATGGCAAACTAGAAGAAGAAGTGTATATTGATCAACCTGAAGGGTTTCTCCTGTCTGAAAATAAAGATTATGTCTATAAACTGAAAAAGGCACTCTCTGGTCTCAAACAAGCTACAAGAGCGTGGTTTCCAAGACTAGATAGTTACTTAAAACAACAAGGTTTTAAAAGAGGAGCCACTAAAAGTAATCTTTACCTAAAAGTTGAAGATAAAAATATGATCATTGTTGTTGTCTATGTGGATGATATCATATTTGGAAGCAATCTTCAACTCCTAAGTGTAGATTTTTCCTCTGAAATGAAAAAAGAATTCGAAATGTAAATTTTGGGTGAATTAACATTCTTCTTGGGATTGCAAGTCTACCAAACAGACAAAGGAATTTTCATATCTCAAACTAAATACATTAAAGATATGTTGAAAAAGTTTAAAATGGAAGATTCAAAACTTGTTGGTGCTCCCATGGTCACTAGTTGCAAGTTAAGTAAGGATGATGAATCTCTGGAAGTAGATCATACGATGTTTAGATCCATGATTGGAAATCTGCTATATGTGACAACCACAAGACTAGATGTGATTCAAGTTGTTGGATTGGTACCTAGGTTCCAGTCAGCTCCCAAAGAAACACATGTAACAACAGTAAAAAGGATTTTCAAATATCTAAAAGGTACTATGGAGTATGGTTTATGATATCCAAAATGACAAGACTTTACCTTGAAGGCATTTACTGATGCAGATTGGGCAGGGAGTGTTAACGATCGAAAGAGTACTAGTGGAGTAGCTTTTTTTTCTGGGAAATTGTTTAGTATCATGGTCAAGTAAAAAACAATCCTCCATTTCACTCTATACAACAGAAGTAGAATATATTGTTGCCGCCTCATGTTGAACTTAGGTTATTTGGATGAGACAAACCCTAGAGGATCTACTAGTAAAATATGAACATCCAATAGTGATCAAATGTGATAACACTAGTGCTATAAATATGCCTAAAAATCCTATCATGCATTCTAAGACAAAACATATGCCAATCAAATATCAATATCTAAGAGAACAAGTATCTCAAAAAGTTGTCAAATTAGAATACATTGACACAAAAGAATAGATTGCTGACATTTTCACCAAACCACTACCTAAGGATGCCTTTGAGTGTCTTAGACAGAAAATGGGAGTAATTATGTTACAAAAGTACTAAGAAGAGGAAGCTCAATCTCAGGGGGAGATATGATGATAGGGGAGCTGTCAGACATAAAGGTTTCTTTGTCATTAGTGTTAAAGGTGGAGAATGATTACAGATTTTGCCATCAATGCCAAAGGGGGAGATTGTTGAGTATATAGTTTTCATTGATGTCAAAGGTGTTTTGAATGACAAAGGAATAACCTTGTTACAGGTTGCAGGTTGCAACGTGAATGACAAACGAATAACCCTATTAGCAAGTTGAATGACTAAAGATCGATCATCCAATGTTGTTGCTGAATGAACTGTTGCAGAGGATTTCCACAAAGAAATCGTGCCGATCCACTAAGTCATGGTGAGATACGAATTCGATCTGAAATCGAAGTTCGGTAAGCATCCCGCACGAAATCAAATGGCTAGGGATCAGTTTCGCAAAAGATAGGCGAGAGGATGAAGTTTCGCAAAAGGTCAAGATCAGACGGCCTATATTAGTCTCGCACTAGATCCGACGAGGATTGAATCCGACAGTTAGGAAGAAAATGCAAAGTTCCGCAAAAGATCAATATCGAACGGCTGAGATTAATTCCGCCGAAAGAGATCGACGGTGCAGAAGAAAAATGCAGAAATGGAATTGCGTTTAAAGATTCTATGAACCCGCAATCCACATCCCACAATTTGGTAATCGATGGTCAAGAAAACACCCGCAAAAGATCAACGGTACGGAATTGTTGTTGTGGAGAGTAGTTTGCGGAAAGGCAAAAACGGACAGTCGACATCCCACATCCCGCAATTTGGAGATCAACAGTCAAGGAAAAGCCCAATGAAAATCAATGGTGGGAAATCGTTGAAACAAAAAATTGGTGTGGAAATACGATTTAAAAAGAAATTGGTAAAGAAGATCAATTGTCCGGAATGTATCTGGTAAAGAAGATTATGGAAACACCAAAAAACAATGAACAAGGCTGCGGAAATGAATTCAGAGTTGTGGGAAGAAACAAAACGATGTCTTCGTTGAAAGGTTGAGCGGCTGGATGATGATTCATTGTGTCTGTAAGAGAACAGTCATGATCCAAAATGAAAGAGCACAACTATGGAGACATGTGTTGATTAGAAATAGGTAAAGGGTATTTATTGAATAAATCCGTAAAGAATTAGGTGTTTATGTTAGTAAGCCCGATAGAGTCCAAAGTGAATAGTTTTTCAACTATTCTAAAAAGACTGAGAAAATCAGTCTAGGGTGGCAGGGTGGTGCTAGGGTAGGCCACAGGTCTGCACGGGGTCGAAGCCTCCTTCCAGTCGTAGCTGGAGAACAAGGTGTTGTAGCATCCTTGTCTGTTGTAGCAGACATAAAAACATAGGGGTGTTGTAGCTTCCTAGTCTGCAGTTGCAAACAAAACCTAGGGTGTGTTTTTGCATCCTTTCTATTGCAGCAAATAAACAATTTTGTAAATTCATCTTATTAATGAGTTTGTTCCGGTGGTTTTCTCTTTTGAGGTTTCCATGATAAAATTTGTGTCTTGATTGTTAATTTTGTGTAATTTGAAGTAAAAATTGACAATATTGATTCACCCCCCCTCTCAATATTGTGGGTTAAACCAACAATATGAAGATCACGGATTTGAGTGTTATCGGTGATTCAGACTTAGTAGTCTCTCAGGTAAGAAATCAATTTGTAGGTAAGAACGATAGATTACACAACTACTGAAATTGAGTATGGGATGCCTTAGAGATGTTTGATGCCTTTTCAATTAAAGCGGTCCCTAGGAAGGAAAATACACTTGTTGATGCTTTATCTGTAATTGCATGCAGTTTTGAGGTAAACATAGGATCTCATATTTCCCTTAAAATGGTTAAGATCAAAAAAATGCTTCTCCGAAACAACAAAAGGAAATTGAAAACCTAATTCGTGAATATAAAGATATTTTTGCTTGGACTTGTGATGATTTGAAAACATATGATCCGTCCATCATAGAACATACTATCCTGTTAAACGAAGGATCCAAACCTATAAGCAAAATCTTTGTAGTGTAAATCCCAAGTTGGCTCCTCTAATAAAAAAGGAGCTTGAAAAAATGTTTGCTGTTGGAATCTGTAACATCCCTCGCCACCTCGACCTAGAGCTCACAGTGTAAGTAAGCATCACTGTAAGTATCCACTATAAACCTCTGTCAAGTTATGGTTATAAATGATAAGGTTAACGACTGAAAGTTTCGAACGACTAAAACGACATTTGGCGACGAACCCACTAGGGGGAAGGGGCTTTCCGGAAAAAGGGAACCGTGCGACGGTTGAAGTATGAATAGCTAACTCTTATATTAATTTACATAATGCCTTATGTATAAGCTCTTTTTATGCTGAAATAATTCAAGGCTCATACGGCAATTACTCTTTAACAGATATATATATTTATATATATATTTAAAAGATAGCACAATGAGATGCAATTGTAAGAAAAAACATATTTATATAGAATCATTATTAAAGGAAAAACTTTTAGAAAACATAATCCTTTCCCTTCATATTGTATTATGCTATATGTGTATATATAGAATGGAACATTATTTTTTTTATATGTGAATAATATAATAATGTGTAGTTTTCATATGAGAACTTTATATTTTAGAAATGGGAATGTTCCACCTGTTTTCCAAAGTGCTCTCCACATTTAAAGGGGTTAACTTAGTTAAATGGAAAGGGCACTACAAATGATGAAAAAGCTAATATGAATTTTAGAAAGGATAAATTTATACTAAAAGTGAAGTAAAGAAAAAGCTAAGAAAGGTTAAATACTAAAAGTGAAGCTAGTTTCCGGGTTATGAATTTTTTTTGTTTATCCCACATGCACGGGAGAGAAGAAATTTAAGAACTATGTGACCTTTTAAGGAGGAAATAACAGTTGGTAGGGGGAAGCCTCTTGGAGATTGCCGAGACTTGCAGGGAGCTGCAAGGTCAAATATCGCGAGGAATCAAACCCAAGAACGCAGTAAGACTCTGCACGTTGCTTGTTGAGTGTTTTCTTTGAATGCTTTTGTCTGGCTGCAATTGCTCCCTTGTGGTTTTATGGATAATATTGGGTAGATTGTTTATCTGCATATAATTTATTTTTACTTGTGAATCTAGATGTTTAGTTCGCAGGCTGGGAGCGAGTGCCTCTGCATATGGGTTATGGGTTGTTGTCTGTGTATTAGATGTGAAATTGTTGTTAGAGAATGCCCATCTCTGTTTATGTAACGAGTAAGAATTGCCAAACCAGATCCAAAATCGTGTGATCCCCAGAGCAGTGACGTGAAATAGTGATAGATCGAATGGATCGATTTGATGAGAAAATAATTGTTTTATGTTATTTCTGTGTATGTAACGAATATGAAATCACTAAACCAAATCCAAAATCATGTGATCCCCAATGTATTGATTTGTAATTGTTACAAATCGCAAGACCCGGCTGTGTTTCGTTACCAAGAACCTTTTCTCCCTGTGCGATTCACCATACATATGCTACAATTGTTAATTTGGATCTGAGCGCTTTTTATTTCAAAAAAAAAGTGCCTTTTTATTACTGTGTATCTAGGCTCCATCGCTAGGTTTTAAAGCTGCGATTTTATTCAACACTAGCAGGTCATAAAATACCATTCCAACTTGGGGACCTGCATTCAAAAATTTACTCCAGAACATTAAATTTGTTATGCCGATGCCTTGCCTTCCAAGGCCAGAGAGCATTACGCTGGAAGAGTCTTTTATAAAGCTGTAAAGCATGGTACCAATACCAGCGAGTATATTAAATATAAAGGGAAAGGGTTAGATGCTGGAACTCTCTAAGACCCTTTCGTTTTCTTCTCAGGGTTTTATCACCATGGACGCCATGCAATAGATGTAGTTCAAACTGATCAAAAATCATAATATAACTATCCACTGTGATAATATTCAATACTAATACAGCGATCACATTATTCAGTATTAGCACAACGATACTAGTACAGCGAAAATCATGAGGTATCTATCAGCTGCGATTCTAGTAAATTACTTTATTTTACTCACCGACTCAACAGCGAGACCTTAGTGGGACAAGTTTGAACCAGGCCGTCTACTAGCGCTAAGACTTCCATAATATCTTGGTAGTGTTCATTAGTGTATTTTTTTTTATAATCTTAGCCAGTGAGAAAAGGACCTAATTCATTACTGACTTACCAATGTAGTTTATGGAAAGGCCTTTGATTTTTTTTTAAACTCGTACCAGTGTTCATCATGGAAGGCATTCGCTATTTATCTGTGTGTTGTATTACAGTCAACAATAACAATTTCGCCACTTCACACTGTCATTTTATGAATAATATATAATAAAGTAAGTTGGAGCCTTTAGACCGATTGTGCAATGTATAACCTACGTTTATGTATTTCTCACTATGTTATATATAGGTGGGTGTGTGATTAAGTTTAACCCTCATAAGTTTTGACCATTCGCATTGTCAAACATAAACATCATAACAAATATGGTGTTTAGATAATACTAACAACAAAGATATTAAAAACTTATTAATATGTTGGATTATGACGATATAAGGTAAGTTATATATATATATATATATTATCATCTAAGAATTAAGGGTTGTACTTGGTTGGAGGTCAAAACCCTTTATCAAAAGATTGGGATAGGATTATGAGTTGTTTTAATATATTTAAGGAATTTATATATGTAATTTCCATGCATGCAAAGATACTGTTGGCTCCAAGGTATAAGTGTATTAATTTGATAAAAGGAACTTAGGGCTGAAACATTCATGTGAAATATGTGTATAATCATACTTACCTATAGCTATCTCAAAAACAAGGATTATACTTTGTTCACAAAAATACTTGCAAACGAACTAACGACTTCTAAACCTTAGTGGGTTCGTCGCCCAAGCTCGGGGGTGACTCTAGGCGGGATAACGCACGCCAGATAGAGTCAGTTGGTTGGGTGGAAAGTCGAAGTCGAGCTTTCAGTCGGTCCAGTCTTTTAAGGAAGTTGTATTTTAGTTTTAATTTCTAGTTATTAGTGATTGTCGTTAAAGTGGCTAGCTGCATTGTAAGTTTATATTTTCTCTTTGAATAGTTGAATATTAATGCTAAGTTGTGAAGTACAGGAAGATGCGGACGATGAAAGTATGGTAGGGCACTATATAGAATATATATGCATTCGATTATTTTTATCATATTTTGTAACTGTCTAACCCTGTTGTATCTTGACAGCCGCCTCGGGGATTTTGTCCCTTCGTTTGTTGCTTGTACTCGGATCGCTTGATGAATGCTATAAGAATGGTGATAGGGATTTTATTCATGCATAATTAAAAGTTGTTGATATCATCCCTAGGACTATTATGTGGACGAACCATTGCATCTGTCGTGCCTATGTCAACTATGTCTATTGAACAACCTATGAATTGAGAAAGATCTCATAGTTGTGGTTGTATAGAATTATTGAAGTGCTTGCAGGACAAGTAGTCGAATCATCCTGCAATGTCAAGAACTCAAGGTAAATATAAGTATACTCTAGGAATTTATAAATGAACATCACCTACATATACTTGTGTATGTCTCCTATATAGTCTGGTTGTAAAGTAAGCGGCAAATGGAGGTAGTGAAAATAACTTCTTGGTATTCCTTAAGGATGTTTATGGTCAAGCAATGAAAATAAAACAAGCTTAATCCAATTGGTTTAACCAAGTCTTCTTGATGTATAGCAAATCAATTTCCTTGATGTTGTTTATCTTAGGTGTTTTTAATATATTACCTTTTGTTTGGTTCTCATGGTGAGGATGTTGTAGAAGGTCTTATTATGTAGGAATTGAATCTAAGAATGACTCTTTAGGAAAGATTGATCCTTAATCCTTATTTTGTACAGGAAGGGGATACTGTGAAAAGATAATAATAAAATGTTATTGTTATCTTACTAATTTATGATATGCATAGTAAGCCGTCTTCAGGGGCATTATGATGATGATATATATTGTGAATTACATTAAAAATAATTCTCAAATGATTGTCTTACAATGTGCATGAAATTTTCTTATCAAGATTGCTGCTAACAGAATCGACTCCTTTGTAATAATAGTATAAACAGTGTAAAAACAAAAACAAAAACAAAAAAACAAAATTTCTGCACACATTGGCACCTAGGTATAAGAGGGGCACTACAGAATCATTCTTCCTGTAAGGCATACGACCTGGGTGTTAAATCCTATAATAGTAAGAAAGAAAAGTGGTGAGATTAGAATCTGCATAGACCTCAGAAACTTAAACCAAGCTTCTCTCAAAGATAACTATCATTTACCCAATATGGAAAATTTGTTGCAAAGTGTTACAGGGGTAGGGATGTTGTCCATGTTAGATGGTTTTTCGGGGTGCAGTCGAGTAGAAATTAGAAATGAAGACAGTGTTAGCTGGAATATTTCACCTCCTGCGGACAGCAAGGTGTTCCATTGGTCTGAATGGTTCAGATCCAGAGCAAATAGAGGACAGAGGTTGAAGACTCTCCCTAGATGTTGTAGATATCTGGAATACAAGGCTTTGACAGTTCACTTATGTATCTGCAAAAAGACTCAACACGAAATGAATCAAAGCAACCAGAATATGATCTACTAATCTATGCTAGTGACTAATGAATCTAGCAACATATGTATGTGAAATCACAACAATAACATCATATGTGAGACAGAAATCAACTTGCATTAGAAATATGAAGAAGTTTACAACCAAGCCTTAGTGTTGACATGCATCTCCATGAAACCAGCTCTTCATCCCCAAAAGCTCCGACTCTAGCTCTCTATGCTCTCTCCAAATGATCTTGGGCCAAGAATCAATCCAACAGCATAACAATACCTTCAATGTTCTCCCCTCAACTATGGCTATGAGCTCATATTTATAGGGCTTTTATGGATAGAGATGGTTGAGAAATTAGTGGGTGAGGTGGCATCTAAGATCCTAGGATAAGGGATCTCGAGCTCAATCAACCCACAACAGTAGGGATAAAGCAGTACACGAGGCTTATCATCTAGAAGCCTCGAGAAACTTCTCTTTTTCCCTTTTTACCCAGGGTACCGCGCTTCTCCTTCTATGACAGAGTGGTTCTGGTAATAACTGCCTATGGACCAAGGGCAATGGGCGGTGGCACCGCTTGTGGACAACCGATGAAAGGCGGTGCGAGCAGAGGTTCGGCTCCTGGATAAAGGGGCATGCGCGGTGCTAGGAATTTGTATGACAGATTGATGAAAAACCATTTAGTTTCCACTCCAGAAGCTGGGATTCAAGGCAAGTAGGTATGTCAAATGTCTTATCACATGATGGTGACAGGATTTTGGTATAACAGGATGCCCCCCAAAGCATGAGTCTTAGAGTGATACGATAAACGAGAGCTTTGAGAACAAGTCGTCGCCAGGAGATGAAAATGTTGGCTCAATCGGAGTATGCAGTCAAGTAGGCATCTGTAGTACATCAATATGTTGACTCATAGACACAAGCAACCAAACTCATAGCTGCAGACCAATACAAGGCAGATCCATGAGTGGAATAAACAAGCATGGCTACTAGAATACAGCATAGATCCATGTGATATAGGACTCAAACTTGGACATAGCTACCAGACATACAACATAGATCTATGTCATACAGACGCAAATTTGAGCATAGCCACGACCATACAAATGTGGATCCATGCTAGATATACAAAACTCCATCGCAACCTGGGGAAAAATCAATGAGCACTTTTAAACAAATGCCCAGGGTCTTCGTCTCGTCTTCCACAAAGGACGATTCTATCCATGTGATTACAATGATCTGAAGTTGAACATGGTAAAAACCACTTGATTACCGGCCAATGATATGAACCGTTAACAAGTGTGAGGGAGATCACCATTAATGTCAATGATTCCTACGGTACCCTAGTACAATCTACTGAGTGCGAATAGATGTCCTGATGTCGACCACCTAGTCGATTCTATCGATCAAAGGTCAATGATGTGAACCTATGTCGAGAGCGAGAGAATCTGTCATTAAGGCATACAGATCTCAAGGTACTAAATATTGTTTCTAAGACTATTTCTCGGATGATGAGCTGATGTCGACGGGAATAGTCTCGTCGAAGGAGGACCATGATGAGTCCCACATCGACGACACGAAACTCGGAACATAGTTCTGGAATGATGTGCATGTAGTAACCATATGACTGACTCAAAGATACTAACACAAAGACTGTGTAGACTGTAGAGGTAAAACTTCTTCAAATCCCCATTAAACATCGGGCGGCACAACAAAATGGCTTGGCAGCATGACTAGACAAGACAGATACATAATGCGATAGTGGACAATGCATTCTTTTGAAAGACTCAAAGGATTGGCATGACTCATGAAAGTGGATCATCACAGAGATCAGTTGAATACCCAATTGACTGACATGATTGTGCAGACAAGTGCCATGTTCAAAGGTAACCATAAACAACTGCCATTATTTACAAAATGATTCCCTTCCCATTTTCCCCATCATGATCGATGAGTGCCTCTTTTTGGTTTTACGAGTTCAAAGAGGGTTACAAACACTTGATATAGCTTGTCAGAAGACAAGTCCAGTCTCATATGTTTTACGAACCTGAGAGAGGAGGGGTTCCTTTTTCGTATGATTTAGTCTCCAAGGTCCCAAAAAGTATAAAATCATACCTTAGAGAACTCTTCCAGTCATGATTGGCTGGAGTGTTCCTTTCTCGTAAATAGTCCTATCCGAATCGAGAAAGAGATAACATACCATCGGACGGATAACTCTTCAAATACTTTAACGAGCGTGAAGAAGACAAGATCACTTGACAATTTTTTCATATTTAGGGAGCTTGAAAAGAGTTTAAAGAGGACTCAATTAGACTTTTTCATGTTTGAATCTAGAGCACGAAAAATTAATAAACTAAGCTCAAACCACTTTTCATGTTTTAACCAGAGCACGAAAAATGAAAAGTAAGCTCAACACCATCTTACTATTTTTAATGAGCTCGAAGATCAGTTGAAAGAATGCTCAGGGATTGGTTTCATTTTTACGCAAGCTTGAAACCAATGGGTAAACTATGCTTGAAAAATCCCATTAACATGATATACAGAGGTTGGAATCTTGCCCCTAGCATGATTGCTAGCGAAGCTTACCCCTAGCATGGTTGTTAGCATCTTGACATGCCCCCAAGCTTCGTTTCATCTGACGATTCTTCTTCCATACCGAACTTAAAAACCTGGTTACTAATGTGAAAATGCTCACCAAGGGGGTAGGAAGAACAAGAATCGGGCAGGCGAAGGCTCAAGTTCTAATACTAAAGTGAAGACTAGAATCAAGGGAAAGGGAATCTGTTTCATTTTTACACAAGCTTGAAACAGAAGGTAACTATGCTTGGAATATGGTTTCATTTTTATGCAAGCTTGAAACCAAAAGGTAAACTATGCTTAAAGAAACTTACTTCATTTTTTAACGAGCTTGAAATAGAAAATGAACTATGCTCAAGAATGATTTCATTTTTATGCAAGCTTGAAACCAAAAGGTAAACTATGCTTAAGGAAACCTATTTCATTTTTTAACAAGCTTGACATAGAATGGGAACTTTGCTCAGGAATGATTTCATTTTTATGCAAGCTTGAAACCAAAAGGTAAACTCTGCTCGAGGAGATCCATTTCATTTTTTAACGAGCTTGACATAGAATGGGAACTATGCTCACAGGCATCTGTTTCATTTTTTAACGAGCTTGACATAGAATGGGAACTTTGCTCAAGGAAAACTGACATGATGGTCAGAACCTGACATGATGGTCAGGTGCTATTTCATTTTTTAACGAGCTTGACATAGAATGGGAACTTTGCTCAAGACATGGTTTCATTTTTATGCAAGCTTGAAACCAAAAGTGTAAACCATGCTTAAGGAGTGGTTTTATTTTAGTAACGAGCTTGAAACCACAGGGTAAACTATGCTCTAGACATGGTTTCATTTTTATGCAAGCTTGAAACCAAAAGCGTAAACTATGCTTAAGGAGTGGTTTTATTTTTTAACGAGCTTGAAACCAAAAGCGTAAACTATGCTTAAGGAGTGGTTTTATTTTTTAACGAGCTTGAAACCAAAAGTAAACTATGCTCTAAACATGGCTTCATTTTTATGCAAGCTTGAAACCAAAAGCATAAACTATGCTTAAGGAGTGGTTTTATTTTTTAACGAGCTTGAAACCAAAAGTAAACTATGCTCTCGATATGGTTTCATTTTTATGCAAGCTTGAAACCAAAAGCGTAAAATATGCTTAAGGAAACCTGCTCCTACCCAACATGATATCCATAGGTTGGTAGGTTGCCCCCATTACATAAACGCTAGCGGCTTAGCTCCATTATGATGTCCATAGACTAGAGCCATGCCCCCCATTTTACCTATGATGGGAAAAAAGTTACATTAGAGGAAATTTGAGATCTAAAATGGGCCTCCTAAGGAAAATGATAATATAATAGTTAAAATAATAAAATAATAGTTATTAATTTTGGAGGAAGAATGAAAAAAACTACTTTTTTTTGTTTGTATTTTCGACATATCTCCGTGTGTTTTTACTCAAATTCGGAGCAGGAGAGCTCATTGGATGCAGAATTTAATTCCACATCCAACGAGTAGCCACACTGCATACTTTTGACGGGCCCTGCTACCCCAAAAATAAGAAATGACTAAAAAAACGTGATGATGACATCATCATCACATTTTTTCAGGTATTTTTTATTTTTGGGGTAGTGGGGTCCGTCAAAAGTATGTAGTGCGGGTACTCGTTGGATGCGGAATTAAATTCCGCATCCAACGAGCTCTCCCGCATGAAATTTGAGTAAAAACACAAGGAGATATGTCGAAAATACGAACAAAAAAAGTAGTTTTTTTTATGACAAATATGTCAATTCAACCATTATGGTTGACTCATTTTATTGAAATTCTATTGGTTCTTGAATTCCAACTCACAAAATTGGTTGTTGGCCCGTTTTCTTATAAGGCCCATTTTAGACCCCAAATTTCCTCTAATGACTAGGAGAAGGGGAATGAACCACAAGAACATGCAGCACATTCAGGGCAGTTTGATTACTAGGAGTAATGCAATGATCAGGTGTAACAAACGAAAGCTGATCAATGGTCACCATCTTCCCATCATGGGGAAAATGCATAACTCTAAAGAGTGTGGACACAACAGCCTTCATGGCATAAACATAATCACGTCCAAGGAGCAGATTGAAATCTAAAGGACCTTGGACCACCATAACATCAATGCAAACAGTTTTCCCTCCTAATGTAATAGGAAAACAAGGAAGGGTCCCTAAAGGTGCAGTAGGCCTTCGATTAAAAGCTAGTATTTGATCGATGGCTGGCACAAGCTAAGGAGAACCTAAAGCTTGCCAAGCAGTAGAGTATAGAGTACTAACAGAAGCCCCTTCGTCAACAATAGTGCAAAGTATCTGCCTAGCAATAACATTCACAACTATCTGGAAAGGAACACTCGAATGAAGACGAGACTCTATTAGGTTACTCCAGTCAAAGGAAATAACCTCACTACTCGGAGAGGGTTCTGTCGAAACAAACAAAATTTCCTCTTGTTGAGAACAATCAGAATGAAGCATAACAACTCCGGCAGGTTTTGGTTCATTCTCTATTGGAAGAGAAGAACAAGACGAAGATTTGGTCAAAGAGACTACTTCAGTCTTAACACTCTCTGATGAAAGAGCGGGATCAGGTGGAAATGACACCGACTTGACCACTTTAACTTCACTCTCCAAAGGAAGAGTGGGATCAATCACAGATAAATCCAAATCGACCACTTGGTCAACCAGTGGGGAATCGAGGGATAACTTACTATCACTTGTTGGAATCACCTGTTGATGATCAGTAATATTTTCCAACCAATGCGAAGCTTCATCCATGCTTGGACAAATAAAAGTACGATGCATAGCCTTGCATATCAAACAAGGATACAAGACTTTACCCTTACGACCTTTTACCAATGGGTCACTGGTTGAGGGAGCATCGTCAACATGATGATTAGAGGTTGATGACACAGACGGTTTGGACCTTTTAGACCACTCTTCTTGTACACAGGAGAGACCGGGACACACCTTAAGAAGGTGGTCCCCCTTGCAAAGCTTACAAGGGAACTTGGGTTTCCGGGTGTTCTCTTAGAACGGGCACCATCAAGAGCAGATGGTTGCTGCTTTTTCTCTTTTTTATCCTTCTTCTTCTTACTCTTCCCCTTCTTCTTCTTCTTATCCACCTGAATACTAACCATAGAGCTTTGGTCAAGCGAAGAAGAAGAAAGAGATGGAACATCAACCAACGAAGAAGGAGAGGGATTAGGTTGAGGTCGATCCTCTCCTAGAGGAGAGGTGACATTTGAGACATTAGGTGTAACATTAATTACCAGATTAAACAGCTAGACCGATAATCCTATAGTTAGTCTAGGAAGATTTAGAGTGGCAATAAAGGGAGGACCAATACCTTCACTTGGAGAGAATACAAAAGGTACACCTTGGAAAGGGACCTCTTGAGTGGTAGTCCCAGATGAGGATGCCATCTCTAAACTCGCTAATAACCCCCTAACTACCACGCACAAGCAAGTGCTACTCAAACTAAAAGCAACAAGCACACATGTGAAAGGAGTGGATAAGAGTCAGGAATCTCATAGGACAGGCCAAAAGGATAACTCAGATGGTTTGAGGATTCCTAAAAGGGTCTCCCGATATACGCTAGGTACGAGGGAGTTCAAATCGGTAGTAGTGATGTCTAATGCATAACCGTACACAAGGGGCCTTTCGATATACAATCGAGTACGTAAAGTACCTTTCTATATACCTCAAGGGTACGTGAAAGGTCGTTCAATATACCGACGGTACGTGGAAGAACCGCGTGAGTCCCGAAATGTAATGCTGACAAATAACGATAGCTCCTACGTTTAACGACGCCCGAACACGTCTCTAATTTATCACTCAAATTGCTAAAAGTTTTAACCTAGTACTACCGTTAATTTTATCTTGTGCGTTTAGGTGGAACCATGAAGTGAAAACTTGAAATTAAAGAAGATGCACACTGATCTATATGATAATGCAAGTTTTCCTCTTCAATGAAATTCTACCTAAGAGAGGGAGAGAGATTTACTTTTTTTCCCAAAAATGCACACCCAAATGCAAATGCAATTTTATCTTTTCAAACGAAAAGGAAAATATCAATGCACCCCTACAATCTTTAACGTAAATAAGAAAGAGATCTAGAGAACATATAACATAAATCAAAATGTTTCCTATCTTTTCATGCTTGAAAAAGACGCATAAAAACTCAATGGAGAGATGATTTCACTAACGTTTCCAAACAAATCTAAATCTTATGCATGCAAAGCTGAAAACAGATATTTCTTCTCAATGAAAGTAAGCTCTAGAATTTTAAACAATCATGCACTAAACAAGAAGAAAATCGTTCAACAAGCTTGCGAATAAAGCAAAAGAGAGAGAAAACTAAAACTTCTCTTTGAAATAGACAAGGAAACGAAGAACCAATCTTTCCTACCAAGCACTAAAAAAATCAGCATGCAGAAGGAAACACGAATCACCCAAGCAAAGAAAGACTCAAAACAACATGGATCACTCATGCATTCCAAGTCCAAAACAAACTGCAACCTACTCACGAAAATGAAATGTATATTTCCAATTCCAATGAATAATATTTACATAAAAGAGCAAGAGGTTTCAAGCAAAGAAAGTAATGTAAAATCTAATGCAAGAAACACAAACTCTCTTTGAATGCAGAAAGAATACAACAATAAAAAAGTAAGCCAAAAACACACAAAAATCAAAATACAAAGTCTAGAAGAGGGCCTACTTGGCACCGCGCAGATGAAGCTGCTGACAGGCGGTTTTGAGGCAGAACTGCTCTTTGCTCACTGGATTCAGGTGGTGGCGCCGCGTATGGCTAACTAGACTCAGGCGGTGGCACCATGCCTTGTAAACAGAACATGTATAGTTCCTTGTAAAAATCCAGAATACAAGAAAAATGACAGATCAAGTCAGAAAAAGACTAGATCAAGGCAAATACTGTTGAATTGAATGTGGTAACAGAGCATAAAAGACCAAAATGACTCAGATCTGAACAGATCTGGAAATTTCGAACCCAAATAATACAAATCAGAAAGTAGATATGACTAAAAAGAGTTGAAGAAAACGAAGCCTGGATTTGGACAAGAGTTGTAGATTGAGGAAGATCAGAACAACTGAATACTCTATTCCCCAGCGGAGTCGCCAGATTTGTTAGCTGGAATATTTCACCTCCTGCGGACAGCAAGGTGTTCCACTGGCTGAATGGTTCAGATCCAGAACAAATAGAGGACAGAGGTTGAAGACTCTTCCTAGATGCTGTAGATATCTGAAATACAAGGGTTTGACAGTTCACCTGTGTACCTGCAAAAAAGCTCAACACGAAACGAATAAAAGCAACCAGAATATGATCTACTAATCTATGCTAGTGACTAAGGAATCTAGCAACATATATATGCAAAATCACAACAACAACATCATATGTGGGACAGAAATCAACTTGCATTAGAAATATGAAGAAGTTTACAACCAAGCCTTAGTGTTGACATGCATCTCCATGAAACCAGCTCTTCATCCCCAAAATCTCCAACTCTAGCTCTCTATGCTCTCTCCAAATGATCGTGGGCCAAGAATCAATCCAATAGCATAACAACACCTTCAATGTTCTCCCCTCAACCATGGCTATGAGCTCATATTTATAGGGCTTTAATGGATAGAGATGGTTGAGAAATTAGTGGGTGAGGTGGCCTCTAAGATCCTAGGATAAGGGATCTCGAGCTCAACCAACCCACAATAGTAGGGATAAGGCAGTACATGAGGCTTATCATCTAGAAGCCTCGAGAAACTTCTCTTTTTCCCTTTTTACCCAGGGTACCGCACTTCTCCTTCTATGACAGAGCGGTTCTGGTAATAACCGCCTATGGACCAAGGGCAATGGGCGGTGGCACTGCTTGTGGACAACCGATGAAAGGCGGTGCGAGCAGAGGTACCGCTCCTGGATAAAGGGGCATGCGCGGTGTTGGGAATTTGTATGACAGACTGATGAAATACCATTTAGTTTCCACTCTAGAAGCTGGGATTCAGGGCAAGTAGGTATGTCAAATGTCTTATCACATGATGGTGACATAATTTTGGTATAACAGACAGAGGAGAAACAACATTCACCACTCCTTGGGGAACCTATGAATATATACAAATGCCATTTGGATTATTGAATAGAGGATCCACCTTTCAAAGGGCTATGGATCAAGCATTTAGTGATCTAATTGGTAAAATGATTGCGATCTATCAAGATGATTTAACAGTTTTTTCTAAGGAGAGGGGTGACCATGTGAAGCATTTGAGGAATTTTTTTGATATATGTCGTAAATTTGGAATCTCTCTAAATCCAAACAAATCAACCTTTGGGATTGATGAGGGGAAGTTACTAGGGCATATTGTTTCGAAAGATGGAATCTGAATTGAACTAGAATGAGTTTAGGATATCCACACCAGTCCCCCTCCTCATGATATTCCATCTCTCCAATCTTTCTTTGGAAAAATTTATTTCGTACGACGATTCATCCCGAACCTTGCAGAATTAGCCAAGCCTTTGAATGCCCTACTGAAGAAAAATGTAAAATCTGTATGGGATAAAAATTGTGACATAT
Source organism: Pseudotsuga menziesii (assembly GCA_001517045.1). Classification (NCBI taxonomy): domain Eukaryota; kingdom Viridiplantae; phylum Streptophyta; class Pinopsida; order Pinales; family Pinaceae; genus Pseudotsuga; species Pseudotsuga menziesii. The sequence continues at coordinate 94,402 of LPNX010789868.1, read as the reverse complement.
CATTTTCAAAATTGAAGAAAGCCATATCAACTTCACATGTTTTGGCGTGCCCTGATTATAACAAAGAATTCATGATTTACTCATACGCCTCAGAAGATACGATCAAAGGGGTTTTATTGCAAAAGAACAACTAAAATCACGAACAACCCATAGCTTTTATGAGCAAAAAGGTTAGGGATGCAGAATTAAAATACACTACCACCGAAAAATAAGCTTACACGTTAGTTAAAGCCTTGAAACATTTCAGAACTTACATTGGTTTTTCCAAAATCAAGGGTTATGTGTCGTACCAGGCAATAAAAGATGTATTATTCCATCTTGATGGTATAGGTGTACGAGGAAATTGGATTTCACGGATTCAAGAGTATGATCTAGATATTAAGCCCATTAAAATTGTAAAGGGACATGGACTGGATCAACTTTTAACAGAGAAAGAGGTTTCGATAAATTGTGTGGAAGAAAACCATGGCAACAGAAATATAGAACATGAATGGTAAAAGGACATCATATATTATTTGATAAATCTAACTTGTCCTGATTATCTGGTCGACCATCAACAGAGGGCTCCTAGGCTAAAAGCATCAAAGTATATTCTAACACAAGATGGTTTAGGATGGAAGAATCTAGATGGAATCATTCTCAAATGGAAGAATCTAAAGTCATATGAGAGAGATGCATGTTGGTTTGTGCGATGGGCATTATGCGCCTTGAACAACTGCTGCTAAAATTATGCGTTCAGGATATTATTGGCCTACGTTATTTAAAGATGTTCATTATTTTGTTAGGTCATGTCAAGAGTACCAATTCTTTTCAGGGAAGCCGAGGCTGCCTGCCTTACCTTTGAACTTGATAATTGTTGAGGATTCTTTTCAACATTGGGGAATGGATTTTGTTGGGCTTTTCGATCAAAACTCGAGTAACGGGTTTAATTACATCTTAACATGCAATGATTATTTCACCCGTTGGGTTTTGGCTATCCCTACAAAGAAAGCTACCGCCGAAGTCATAATTAAGTTCCTGAAGGAAAACATTATATGAAGGTATTGTTGTCCTTTAAAATTAACCACTAATAATGCCAAAGCTTTTAGCAAAATAGAAATGATTAACTTTTGTTTCAATCGTGGCGTAGTTTTGTTATATTCTTCCAACTATTGCCCACAATGAAATGGTCTAGCTGAATCTAGCAACAAAAACTTGGTAAGACTTTTGAAAAGAACGGTGGGAGAAAACAGAAGAAGTTGGGATAACAAGTTGAAGTATGCTGTATGGGCAGACAAAACTACAACAAAAATGATTACTGGAAATTCTCTATTTGAGTTAGTATATGGCCAACATTGTAGGCTTGCAAGTTCCCATTAATCTGCAAATATTGGTATATGAGTTGTTACATCAGTGCATATATGACCAAGAAGCTATGCAAGCAAGAGTAGATAAGTTGGTATAATTGGATGAAAGGAGAAGAGAACCCCTTGACAAAACAATAATTGAGAAAGAAAGGATTAATGATACCTTTGACCAAAGTACTCGAAATGAAGATTTCAAAGTTGGAGATGTGGCACTCCTGTGGGATAAGAATAAAGAAAAGCCCAGAAATCATGGTAAGCTTGAGAAAATTTGGATGGGACCTCACTAATCCATTTAGCTTGAGTAGTTTTACCAACATCCTTAACCATCGGTAGTCAAGCATTCCTTAATTTGTGGCATGTCCCTTAAATCTAGGGTTTCAAGCACTCACCTTACGTATTCTACATTAGAGTTTGATCCAGTGATTTGCTTTAGGTTTGTCCTTTCAGGATAGGTCTTGGTTTACCCCTTTGTTACTTGGGCTTCAGTGGCATAAAGCGAAGGATATCCCAACCAGTGTGACAACCATCCATCTTTTGGGGGTCAGGGTATTCGTAGGTCACAACTTTGGTTGCCCATCCCCTCTGCCATCCTATATAGGATTACTCTACATGACAACTACAATATTCGTGATAACAGTTCCACTCTTCCTTAGACTCATTCTTACTTATTTTAATAATCCATGGGGAAACATAAGATCCTATATTTACTTCAATTACCTCATCAACTGGTTCAACTCTTCTTCTCTTATACTTATAATGTTGATTAAAATTTTTCTCCAAGGGAATTGCAAGTTCTATTACATCTCGATATGCCATAGTTCTTCCTTTAAGTTGATCTTCAAAGCTAATCATGGGGCTCTGGGAAGCATTAAGAAATCGAATGAAGTGAGCATCATCATCAAACACTTGCAAGTAATATTGATTATCTGGAACATAAGGCCTAAAAAAACTTCCACTTGGCACTCTTGTTGGGATAAACCTTTTGAAACCTCAAAGGTATTAACGAGAACTGATAACTCATCAGCGAGAATGTTTTCTTCTTGAGGCACAACTTTAATACCAAACGCATCAAAGCTTTCAATTGCATCCTAGATTGCATTCATGTAATCTCTCAGTCTATTATTCTTAGCAACGAATTGGTTTCTGACTTGAGATACTACTAGGTATGAATCTCCAATAACACTTATGGATATTATATTCCTTTCCTGAGCAATTTCTAACCCCAAGAGCAAGGCCTCATACTCTGCTACATTATTTGTGCAGTCAAACTCTACCCTAAAGGAATACAAATTCTTTTCAACACTTGGTTATGTTAAAACAACTCCAACCCCAACACCATATCTAGACCTAGCTCCCTCAAAATGTAAATTCCAGACTTGGCTATGGGGGAATGGGTGTTGGCTTACATCCCCCCAATAATTTGCAAGAACCATGAAGTTCCCTATCTCATCGCTAGAATACATAACTTCTTTAAATAAATTTTGAGGGATTTCCACATGTTCTGGCATGGATGGTTCATTCATTAAGGTCATGTAGGAGTCTTTCCGCTTTGGAATGGTGGCTAAAGTAAGATCCATTTGGATGCTACCACTAAGTTTAGCGGCAATTCCCGATACATCGACATTCCCCATGCATCAGGGACATCTAGGACTAAGATATTCATGTAAAGCTTGATATTTGAGCATGCGGCTAGCCTCACTTGCATATTTTCAGTAACCCCTTTAACTTCAACTGGCAGGAATCCATCCCACACACACCACCAAAAGACCTGGTTACATTGAGCTCTAATTGTTCCATAACTCTAAGGGGTGTCACGTTTACCTCCACACCAGAGTCTAGCATGCAATTGTGCAAAATTAAACCATTTACTTCCAATGCTATAAAGAAAGGAGAATATCCATTAAAGATCCTACTCGATACACTCTGAATCATAATGGGTTTGTCTTTCGGTTTTTCCGAGATTTGCTTTGGTGGAAGTCCCAAATAACTTGTAGCTCTACCATGCATCGAAGGCAACTTCAATATTTCAGAAAATTAGATAGGCATACTGAGTTTGGAAAGAAAGTTGGAAACAACAATGTTTATGCCATAAGGGTTTCCATCATCTTTCTCATCTACATTCAAGCCAAGGAATCTCATGACATCACGTCTAACCGAAGGGATTTTAACCATTTCTTTAAAAGGAACCAATGTATGGGAACTCGACAATTTACCATGCACACTAGTCTCAAAATTCCCTCTATCCTTTTGATTTGTTACTGGAGATGTCTTTGTTATGTCAAGACCATGGTCTTTCCTCCACGTGGTAGCTTTCGGGGTTCCTGATTTTTGCAAAGGAACATCCTTAGAAATGGTCTTTTGAGTCTTAGGAAAGGTTTTATTCTTTTGAAGGTTCGCAGTGTCCCTCTGAGAAACCTTGGGCATCTTCTTTTTGGGAAAAACTTGATTTGGGGTGATTTTACAAACTGGTTGATCGTTAGAGGGCTTATGACGATTTGATTGGTTTTCAACTGACTTGTTATTTGAAATCTTAGCAGGGCCCGAATTTGTGAGAGTTATTTTATCACACATATTATTCATCATGTTTTGAAAATGTTCATCCTGATGTTTGTTTTCTTGTTGTTTTTGTTGGACTATAACAACCATGTTACTAACAAGTTGACATATAGAGTACACCATTTTCACATTTTCCTCATACATGCGATCATCTTGATAAGAAGCATCCATGGTATCAGGAAAAAGGGTATAGGGTTGCTTCTAAATGGAGTTGCATCATGGAGTTTCCAAGTGAAATGAAAATCCTTATCACCATAAAATATGTCATTGGGGAAGTTTGATGTGAGAGAGAAAAATAAGTGAATACGAGGTTGAAGGTCAAATGCATTCACTGAATTTAAATCTGGATGCAATATGATTCTGATGGGGTACTAATCACAGACACTAGAGGTAAGCCTCTACCTCCCTGACAACAGCGACAAAAGATGTTATCACTCAAAGTGTCGGCTAGCCACTAAAGGTATCATATCCGAGATGGTAGAGGTAAGGTAGCTAACCAAGTGACACCGAAAGGTCCTCATCCACTACGAAAATGGGTAGTTGTCACACCGGATGAGCTCTTGTTACTTTAGATCAATTTGTAGAATGACCAAGGGGAAGACCCTATTAGCCTATGAGGGTTAGCGAACCTACCTAAAACACTCTAAATGATAGATAATGGATATGAGAGATGAACAATGAGTATAATGATCTAGATCTAGAAAGGTAGTTGTGGTAGGGGAGGTTAAAACCATGTTGGGGAGGCTTAAGGAAATATAAAATTACCGAACTTGAAGTGAAATATACCATAAGGGATTTAGGAAAGTAGATCTAGATATATCTAGTTCAAATAAGGAATACCCAAATTAGATCCACCTAGAGTTGATGCAAATAAGGAATAAGAGAAAGCGCCCTCTCCACCTGCAAATCCAAACCACCAAAGTGGGATTTGATCCATGAATGAAAGATAAGCAATGCAACTCATCTAAAGAGAAAGATTCAACGCACAAATTGTTGTCACATATATAGTAGTTGGACTACCATTTTTCTTGAGCAATTTTGAGCATATTTTTGAGCCAAAATTTTATTATGAGATCAACAGATGATAAGCTTCTAGTTGACGATCACTCTTATTCAATGGATCCAGAGCATTCATATGATTAGTTTCATGCCATGATTGAGCCACATGACCCCAGATTTGATGACTGAGTTAACCATTTTCATGTTCCAAAGCAGATTTTATGACAATGCCAATGATATACAACAACAGTGTTCAATGCCTTTAGATTGTTCAGATTGGATGTAGGTATTTGACCCAAGTGATATATGTACATGTCGATTTTAGTTTTTCTTTGTTGTTTATTTTAGTAGTGAGACTTGGTTGATGATGGTTGTATGTTGGCGATATTTTATTGATTTCCATTGAAATCTAAAGTAGAAGTGATCTAGTTGCTATGATCAAGAGATTCTTTTGTATACTCATTATTCATGCCTTACTCTTAGTATGGATTTGGTCATTTCCCACTAGGGACACAGCTTGCTAGCCTTTGCACAATCTTCATTGTCTCCATCCATCCGTTGCTTTCCCTTCTTTTTGTTGAACCTTGACTTGTAACCTGACTAGTGACATCTATGATTTCCCCCACCTTTAAAACTCTATGTTGGAATAGGTCTCCATGTTTAGATTGTGTCTCGGTGTTGGCTTGTGTGATTTTCATCACAGGGATTGTCTTCCTCTAGGTCTTGAACAGAATAATTCTTTACCAAAAGTGTCTTTAGACACTAAGGCATGAAAACTTAAATGTTTGATCTAAATGGATTCATAGCCAACAAAACAATAGTGTTTTTAAACACTGTTGCAATTAAAATGTAAAATTCAGCCAGTTGCCAAGAGACGAGCACTCATCCTTCATATGATGTGAGGTTGTTTTCCCCCAAAGGGAAACATGGTGGTCACTCCATCACACCTATTGATGGTGGAGGGAAATGGAGGTCATACCGAGTCATTATTTGAGGCCCGCCAGGCTATTCATGGCACCTGCTCTTGAAGGATGGCTAGTTAATTAAATAAAGTAAATGTCTTAAAAAGAGTTTATGGTCAGAGGATGAGCACTCGTTTATTGTATAATGTACTGCTTATTTGCCCCTACAGGGTAATCAGGTGAGATTGACCTGTCAAGGTTATTTCTTTGTCATTTTCTGGAAGCCCAAAAGGATTTCCAGGGCACCCGTGGAAATTAAGCCCAGTTTTAGTACAATTCAACTCACAAAAATTGGTAGAAGATATGTAAAGATCCACTCAAAATTGGAGACCGAAATTGGTGCATAACACTAACTTGCATTGCATAAGTGTACATGAGCATAAACGAATAGGTTGTCCAAATATATAATTACATCGAAGATTCAAATACCTAAGGAGGCAAGTTGAATCCTCATAATTGTTAGGCTTACTAAAAGCAAAAAATCCCCCTAGGTGCATAAAAGACTTTCCAAATTAGTCTAGGAAGGTCACGAATTAGATGAATAAGGAATGTCAACCAATGAGTGATGGAAAGTCAATAAGCTCATAACCACTTATATTATGAAACAAGAACTCGACACAGTTCTCATTTTTCTCTCTCCTAATTTTAGTAGCTATTATTACCTCCGTTGCAAAAAGGGTTGATACCAATATCACACATTTTCATTTTGAGGCATTTTTTTGGGCCTTTGAATTGTCTTTGTCGTAAAGTATTTAGAATTTATATTTTCAAGTGTGTTTTTTAGAAATTTAACAAAATATACATTTAGAAGCAAGTTATAATGAAAAACATATACTTTTTGCAATTTTTTCTTTAAAATAAGACATTTTTATGGACAAAATAAGACATTTTTAATGACAAATTTGTAAAAAGTTCTAGAAAATAAAAACATTGAAAACCATTTTCAATGGATTTTTAGAGATATTTTGTATAAATATGATATTATTTTATATTATTTTCCAAAAAATGACGATTCACTTAAATTCAAGAAAAACTATACCAAATATTTGTAAATAACATATTAAAAACATTATATATAGAAATTTTATTTCTAAAATAAAGTGTGAAAGTCAAAACATTACTTATATCTTATCAAAAAGTTGTCAAATGTAGCATTTTCTTCAAGACATGAAACTAATCAACAATATCAAGCAAAATTATTCATCGAAATTGGAATTTTCTAAGCTTGGCTTCCTTCAGGAACATGAATGTCCTTTTCCATTGGGCCTTCTATGTTTGCAAGATGCCCAAAGTGTTTCTTTCCAAACATCCCTCCTAATGGGGGTTGAGGCTCTTTTGACATCTTCAGTAAAATTTAAAAAAGTACATTAAAAAATTACATCGATATCCCCCTAAACCCCTAACTCCCCACAACATTACATTAAAAAGGATTGCATTAAATCCCCCCTAACCCGCCCTCACAACATTACACTAAAAATATTTTAACTAACCCTTAAACTCCACCCCACCCACACAACATTACATTAAAAAAATATAAATAATTTTTATTAGAAACCCTCCCCTAACCCCCACAATCTTAAATCTAAAACAATATTAAAAAACCCCTAAACTCCCCGCCAAACATTATATTAGAAATAAATTAGAAAAAAAAACTATCGCCCCTCCCTTCCCCGCGAACTTTAGGAATATTTCACATTAGAGTTTTTGCTTCCTTTATATTTTTGACATCATTATAAAATGAAATATAATTATCTTGTTAAAAGTTTTTTGCGAATAAACATAGTTGTCACGTATTTTGTTAAAGATAGATTATCATTATTGTAACTCCTATATGTAATTATGTATATTACAATGTCTCCCACCATTTATTCATTAATAAAATATGAGTTTTTTATAATGCTTTATTTTTAATTACATAATAAAATTGAATATAAATTTTAAATACTTTACAACATCATTACTAATTATTTAAATTTTTTTTTAATAACTTGTGAAACATGTATACTTCAATTTGATAAAAAAATAGCCATTGATCTATATAAGTGGTTAAATTTTTTTTTAATAACTTGTGAAACATGTATACTTCAATTTGATAAAAAAATAGCCATTGATCTATATAAGTGGTTAAAAGCACTATGTTGATCCAATCAAATACCAAACCCTAGGCTATTTGGATTAAGTAAACAACCTAATGGATATTGTCAATATTGTTGAAGGACTAAATTTTCTAAATACAACATTAAATCCAATGGCATTAATAATTTCAACAAAGACTTAATATACTTTTGTAATATCCTTAATAATAAAGTGAGGAAAGATCGATAACCCAAATAGTCTTGAAATTTGGTTTTCATTTTACCCGTCGTATTAATTTTTTTTTACTTATTGGGTTTTTATATTAACCATTGCGAACCGTTTAAAATTTTACCCTTCAAGAATGAAATCTTCCAAAAATAGATTACCATTCACAAAATATAATGATCAAAATTATGTGATAAATCAGATAAATACAAATGCTACATATTACTGATGTTATTTAAAATTATTAAAAAATGCACACCTACTTTATAACAATTCTACAAAATCATAATGTAATTAATGAGCATTTAAGCACTGAAATTTGTAAACTATAGATGATCATTTCATTATTAAAATAATAATAATAATAATAATAGAATAATAATTGACTTAAATAAATTTTTATGTTTGTAAGAAAAATCAATTTACCATGTAAATGGGAAAGGCAAAGAAATATTTTTAATTTAATAGATGTTTTTATTTTTTTAAGTAAATATATGGTTTGGAAGTTTGAATTTAAAAATTATAATTTTATATAAGATAAATTTACTAATACTACTAATAATATAATGACATTTTTGAAATTTTGTTTCGCATTCAAAAATAATAGTAATTCAAAAATAATAGTAATATAATGACTGTAATTTTTTTATTGTAAGTTTTAGAGATTTCATTACCCTTTATGTTCATAAATGTATGACAGTTAACTAAAATTTTAAACAGTATTTAACAATCAAAATGCCCCATAATGGTCATTTTTTCGGTCAAATTTCATCACTGAACCCAAGCAGCAGTGAATACCAATGTGGACACGAGCAGCCAACAATCAATAATCGTTATTCAGACCTCGATCGGTCCCTATCCACTTTGGCTTTCGGGCAATGACAATCCATCGGGCACTAGGGAGGCTGCCAAATGGCGTTCCAGTGGCGCCGCTGTAAATGGTAATGAACACGTATGGACCATTTTTTTAAACAATATTCTATGTGGAACGACTGTAGGTTCTTTACATATTTCCCAATAAGGAGCATGTAAATCATGTTCTGGTTAAACCTGTCCAGATGGCTAGAAAGGGCGGATGACAAGATCTTCACCTGGACCCCAGACCCCACCCGGGGTCCAAACAATGACCCAAATGAGAATCTCTGATACTGTAAGGTACAATATGGAGCTAACTAGAGCCTCATGCACCACCTATAGACTGAACTAGGAGACAATGCGCCACCTCCAGAGTTAATCGAGGTTTCATGTAACATGATTGGAGTGAGCTATTGGAGCATGCAACATAATTGAAGCTAATCAAACCCTCGTGCACCACCTCTGGAGTGGACTAAGAGACCAAGGAGTGTGCCCACTCTTAAAGCAACATTCCTTTAACAAACCACCTAAAAGTGTGGAATTGTCTCAAGAGTTCATAAATCATGGGTTTTGTCGCCAAAAGGTGCACTAGGCCTATTTTGAGGGTCTAAAGGGGTTACAAAGGTGTTTTATACCGTCTTTAATCAAAGATTACAATGACATGACATAGTACGCACCCAAGGGACATAAATTGCCTCTAAAAACATGCAAAGTGAACCAATTTGGTTCAAACACTAAATATCGAAAAGAGATAGGACAAAACAAAATCATCCATACATATAAGAATAAATTATAATATGAGGTGATAAGAGATGATGATACAATGCCATGGCACAGTGTGCTTAAATAATCATTCATTGGTCACAATGGATAAATCGACATGTCTTTTCATTAGGTCATTTCACTTTATTAATGAATTAATTATTATTATTATTATTATTTATTAATTTAATTTCTCTATATACATTGCCCACTCTTTTAAATGCTTTGTCTTCAAAGCAGATAAAAGTTATGCCTTGGTTTTGGCGTGTAATATTTTCTCACGATTCTTCATTTTTAAGCTCGTCATGGTAGATGATACAAGATCATGTGATCTTCTAAGCGTCGAGGAGAATTGTCGAGTGGTGAAAGGGTCTTCCCATCCTACTTCTATTTTATGTGGAATTGAACATTTATAGGATTCTTGGAGAGAATCTACTGTATTGCAATTTCAATTATGACTTTTACTTTAAATATTGGTATGAGTATTCTTTAGAACATAGGTCATTTGCTTTTGCTTTTGTTGATGTTGATATCTTGATAGGTTAAGAAATCAATTCTTACGATTTGGATGTTCATAAGATCTATTAATAACCTTATCTTTCTCCGTCATATTTGTAAAGTCTTCATTCACTTTTCATAGTAAGTCTTCCTTGCATACTTGTGTCACCTTATTGTTCCTCAAATGTTTATTGGTAGAGATACATGTTTTCCTTTGATTGTACTTCAACATTTGATGATACCCTTACTTCAAACTGGGTTAGTCATAATCTCTTTGTCGATTGATGGTTATTTGTTGACATGTCGATTTAACTTTTGTTGTGCTTTTGTTTTAACCTTTAACTTCTTGATTTGCACAAGCAAACTTTGATTATGCTTCCTTGGGAGAAAGTTCTTCATCATTCTCTGATTTCTTGACTTTGTCTTGAAGGTCTTGGTTTTTTCATTGGTCCCCTTTTAATCTCTTGATTGGCTCAAGCAACCTCTGACTAAGGCTCCTTAGGCTAGAGGCTTCTTGTTCTTTTTTTGATAACTTCTTCTAGAGTTCTTGATTGTCTTGTTCTAGTTTATGATTGCATTGCTTCTTATCCTTTGAATTTTTACTTTGCGCTAAAAGTTGTTTACTATGATCTTTGAGGCGAGAAATTTCTTTGCCTTTTTCTTATTAGTTCTTATTAAATTTGTCCCTTAGATATTGAACTTCATGTTGATTGTATTCCTTTTCATCTTTTATTTCCTTCAACGGAGCACGCTCAGATATTGAACTTCATGTTGATTGTATTCCTTTTCATCTCTTATTTCCTTCAACGGAGCAAGCAATTCTTTATTATGTTTTTTTAAACAAGAATAATCCCCGTCTTCTATTTTTGTTTTGAATTTTATCCATGCACACCTTAAATTGTAGTTTTTTTTATTGTAATTTTAAGAACATACTATTTCTTGTGGTGTTTCCTTTGATTATCTCTTAGAGTAAATATAGTCCATTAGATATAGTTTGGGTGGTTGGGAGGATTGATTATTACCCTTCCCAACTAAGTTTTATTCTTGTAAGTGACATGATGCTCTTGTAGAGCCCTTTGTAATAAATGTGTGGGTTATGTGTTCTAGCCTACCTTGATTCTCATGTTGGAATAACAAGTGTTGGCATTTATTGTAGTGGAGTAGCCCTCTAAAAAATGGCGAACCACCATTTAAAAAGAAAAATAAATAACATTTTACAATTTAAGCAATTAAATCTTCATTCTTGAAATATTCTTGACATTTAAATTCCATAGCAAAAAGTAAAATTCTTTGTGGAGTTCATCATTCCAAGTGTTATTTATTCTTGGATATACCTAAATACTTCCTTTAAGTTAAAATTATTTATGGAGTTTATAATTCTGAACGTTATTTATTCTAGGATATATCTTAATACATTAAGGCTGGCACTGGGAGAGGTTTACTGCTTCAAAAATTGCACCTAGCAATCTACTCCAACTCTAGCTCCACTGTGTGCACCACGCAGGTTTCTCTAATTCAGAAAAATAAAAAGTAAAAGCCATTAGTAACTTGTTTCTTAAAATATTATACATCCTCTTTAATTTCTCACCATAATAATTATTATTATAATATAACAATCACTTTTATTTTTTATTATTTTATTTTAATTATTATTATTATAATAATACAATCTCTTTTATTTTTTATTTATTTTTATTTTATATTCGGACTTATTGCCTGTATTGTTTTATTTTATATTCGGCCTTATACTCTTTGCTTCCATTAGTTTTTTTATTGCCAATAGCACAACTTCACATAACAATGAGTAGTTGTGAATGTATGATGGATGGCTTGACCGGATTGGACACCTTGGAATTAATATAGGCAGCAAATATTCTTTTACCGATGTGCATATACTACTCGCTATTTGAAGTAAACCTTCAACAAATTCGTCCTCCCGTGAATCTTTCTCAAGTGATTTTCTACAGGGTTTTAGCAACTGCTCGGTCAGTGGCTGGAACAGTGAATGATGGTTGACGACGTATTCCAATTCTTTGCTAGCGAGCCGTCTGACCACTTCGGAATAATTACGATTTCTTGCAGAAACCTTCCACGACTTCGATTTAATTGTCAGGCGGATTCACGTCGAGGTCATATAATTAAAATCTGTAATTCCCTTCGAAGGAATTTCTGCTACCGTGGACAGGGAAATTTAGCTCTAAATGGAGATGAATGTGCTCTAAATGTTTTAGATTTTTATCACCATTTTATAATGAGCGTATTTGCATCATCCCAAGTGCTCCGTGGTGAAGTGTATCGAGAGAAGCTTCTTTTCTTAATTCTCAGTTTAAAATTGTTTAATATTCAGTTCTGATAGTTGGTTGGCAAAATGTTTTAATCCGCATGCTCTTTATGCCTGTTAAGCAGTTTGCTTTGGTCTAAATATAAATTGAGTGCATATCTTTTGTTGCAGTTTCATGCAGAGTCAGGGAATGGCCAGTTTGAAATAGCCTTGGGGCATTCACCTTGTATGGAGGCAGCTGATAACTTAGTTTGCTTAAAAGAGGCTATAAGGGCAATTGCAAACAGAAATGGTCTTCTTGCGACGTTTATACCAAAGTGAGATTAGTTTCCTTACTTTCTTGATGTTACTCATGTTAGCGGTAGAAAATGCCGATTTTAACGGTTTATAGGGCTCACTCATTGTTACCATCATGACATATGTACAACTAGCTTCTTTTTTATACCAGAAGTTTCATTGTGCCATCTACACAAAAATTCTATGTGATGCTCTTTATCACTGGTAATTACCATTGCCTGTATGCATGAGTATACGTGACAAAAAGGATGGTCTTTTTTATAATTCTATGATCATTTCTCACTGGTCATTACCCTTGCCTGTATGCCTTTAGAATGGATGGAATAAATGAGAATGTAAAAGGCTCTCTGAATTTAAACATCATAGTTATATTAGTATCATCTTCAAATAAATGTGTTGACTTATATGCATTTGATCCGTCTTCTCCAATTGATTCTTTATGCACTCTTTTACTTCTCTGCTTTTCATCAGTTAAAACTTAAAAGTACCTGGGAGGTGAATGAATAAAACCTGAAAGTCAAGAGTTTGTACAAGGGGGACACAATGCATAAAGATTGCTGAAATATGGAAAGAATAAAGAGACTAAAAATATAATTTCTTGTCCACATTGGCACACTGTAAGTTGGAAAAGATAGAGTCCATTTTTGATAAATAGAACCACAATTAGAGGAAACAGAAAGCAACGGATTTAAAGAATGAGGCTTGAGATACAACCTATATAACTAGCTACTCTGATTTATACACTTATAGTACACAATTTATTGGACTTCTCGCAGTCCTGAAGATGAACCTAGTTAAAGATTCAAAACGTCGACGGTCTCATCATTAATGTGGTATCTCCTGAAGCTAAACACCACAATGTCACATTTACTGTTTTGGACACAAATAGTCATAGAAAATGCTAACTATCTATTTGTCAAGTATTCTTGTGATGGAGTATTGTTGTAATCTCATAGATCACATAAGATTACCAATAATACACATAGAAACATATAATCATAACAGACACAAGAGACAAGAATAGGTAATGAAGTAACAGATTATATTATAGCATTACAAGAAGGTCCATACATATATCACAACTGAACTGAGTTCTCATCTGGCTCAATAGCCTAATATATATGATTACAAACGGTTACAAGTAACTGCTTGTCGGTTCGGTTAACCGACATGACTTACGCGGCAGACCTAATCTCCGATTAGTCGGCTATTCGACTAGTCGGCTCACTGACTAGCTACTCCAACATCTCCCCCAGGAACAAAATCTTTATTCGTCCCAAAGAAACAGGGGAGGCACTCAACACTACACTGTTTGAGGTAGTTACCTCTACTTTGGTTTGGCTTCATGGACTGTGTAGTCGGATGGTTGGTCATTTCTGCACACATACTTCCACAATGGCTTCTGCTGTAATGGCAAGTTGGTGTTGAAACTCTGTTCAATTCTGTAGCACTTTTTGGATATCGATAGTCAAGGTTGTAATGCTTGACAGAGTCGACAATTTCTCCTGGATGGAAAGATCTGTGATGCTTTCCATGTCGGGCTCCATAAATTGAGCCTTTTCTTCTGCTGTATCCAACAGTCTCTTCATCTGTAGGCAGATTGTGTCCAATTTGTCGAGGCTTGGTAGTGCTTGTTGAACCCACTGATGTGCTTGTTTCTCTAGTTTCAGTAATTTTGCTGTTTCCAATACAATCTGAGCTTGTATTGTATTCCTCATTGTTTTTTCCAGGCCTCGCCTCTTTTCTGGTGCTTGGATTTACTCACGAGTCTGTCGGGTCTGTTGAAATACTTGTCCAAAGTAGGTGTGCCAGTTACGGAGTACTTCTTCTGTAATGATGGATTCTTCTAAGTGGTCTTGCAGTACCTTCTGAGCTTTAGAGAACGATGTGTACTGTTGTCTCAGTAATTTGTATGTTTCCTCTTTTTGATCTTCTTTTGTAAGTTGTAGTTGTGCTTGTAGGGTCGACACCACACTTTCAAATAGTTGATATGCTTTCTCCAGTGGCTTGTCGGTGTCGGCCTCTATTAGTCCTGGTGTGACTGTTTGAATTAAATTTCTGCAGTTTGACAGAAATTCAATTTGCTCTTTCTTAAAGCTGTCGAGCTGTTCTCGTCTGGTCTGGTTTCTTGTTGCTGCTTCTGTGGTGAGGGTTCCTACGAGTTGACCCAACTCTCCATCTCTCAATTTCGTTGTGTCGACTACAGTAGTCGATCCTAGTTGGTTAAGGTGGATCACTGTCGGTTTTTGTTCTTTGTGGTGTTCCTTTTTCTTTTTATCTTTTCTCTTCCTTTTGTGTTTATGCTGGTCGGCCTGTTGTTCTGCCTGTGGTTCTGCAAGTGGTTGATTTTCAGGCGGCTGATTTTCGAGCTACTGATCTTCATTGGGCTGAACTTCATTAGTTGGGGGAATTTATGGTTGAGCTTCTTGGTTGGAGCTTGCAGCTCAGTGTGTATCTGGAGGGTTTGAAACGGTTGTTTCAGGATTTGGCAAAGATTCTAGGTTCGGAGGTGGTGATGGAGATGGTGAGTGGTTTGGTGTAAGTGGTGTGATTGAGATATTTTCAGTCGACGGGGGATCTTTGACTTCTGGTGGTGAGTTGGTTGGGTCGTCAAAATTGTCAGAGAGTATGTTGTCGATCTCCTGATTGATTGCTAGTGTGTCTTCTTGGTCATTCTCTTCCCCGTCTCCTACTGGTTCATTGGCTGGTGGAAGATGGTTAATACTTGATGGGGTAAAGGATGAACTGCAGCTTGCAACAACTTGAGAGGTTTTGTTGGGGTTCCTTAAGAATGTTGATCTGATACTTCTAACAGATCTTGGTTTCTGAGGTATTTGGCCAATTTGCTGTGATAGGGTCTGGCGTGCTGAGCTAGACTCAGTTAACGTGTGTTTGGTGGTAATTGTCTGAGCAGATGTGAATAATTTGGGGAGTTTTTCAATAAATGCCTAGAAGTCGCCATTGTGATCGAATTGTTCTTTTAATGTCTCCGGCATAGCATTTTTACAGATGTCTACAGGACTGATGGTGAGTGGCTGTGGGATATCTTCTTGTGTGACCTGGGTTGGGGATGGGAGTGGGGGAGTGGAAACTAAATCAACAATATCCTCATCGATTGAAGGGTTTATAATTTTTACCTTTTTTGGTCTGCCTTGTTTTGCTCCTGAGTCAATGGAGCGCTTGAAATTTGTTTCGGCTGATATTTTATTTGCTGCAGCATCTTCTATGATGTCGACAATAGTAACCAACTGTTCTTCTTCATCTTCTGAATCTGATAGGATAAGTTTACACTTTCCCTTCTCTTTTTCCTGATTGGCTTTTTTCCTTGAGGCTGCTATTTCCTTTGCTATTTTCTTTAAATTTTCTCTTGTCATAGCATACTCTGGATTGTCTGATTCAATATCTTCTTCTATCTACTCTTCTCCTCCCTCCTATTGATGAGTCGGGATGATACTTTGTTCCATCGGTACGACCGCCTGATGTTCAGTCGGTGCACTTTCAATTTGGAGGGGTTGTGGAATAGTCACCAGTTGGAGCTTGCTGGTATCCTCTGTCGGTGTATCCTCCGACATGAAGGTATTGATATATAGATGGAGGTCATAATCCTCCTCTTTTTCTTGGTCGGTCAAGGGTTCCTCAATAGGATGATTTGTTGCTTTGGCCTTTGCTGGTATCGACAGCTTGGTATTGGATTGTCGAGCTAGCTCTTGGAAAATCTCGTCGACTGAAAGATAATAGTCGAGAGCTTTTGCTTTTGCTTTCGCCCCCTTCATGTGCTAGATTGTAGTGTGGTCGAGCTCTAGTTGAATGTGCTGTTTTTGGTAGACTTCTTCGGATGTTCTAAGGCACCCTCCATTTGGTTGTCTAGACTTTTAGAGTCTGAAACCAATTTTCCAACAATACTTTGCCATTTGCTAGTTCTTTCAGAATTCCATTCTGTGAAAATGGTTTGAAACGCCACATGTGATATTTGCATGGTTCTTGGAACTGTTTATCTTCAACTGGACATAAGTGGTACATGGCTATCCAAATTATCAGTGATAGGAACTTGATAATTCCAGCCGATTCCTAGCATTTTTCACATATAGACTTGAGCATGTCGGCAACATATTGGGCCCAACGGTAAATCTTCCCTGAGTCTGCTATTGTGTCGACGGCTTCCAACATTTCTAGCTTCAGATCATTCACTCAGCCTGTAGGGGTGAGTCCTGTTGCTATAATTTTGGCAACTATTTGCGGGGTACGGGCTTGTATTTGACTGATCATTAGCCCTTTTGAGTTCTTCCATGATGGTGTCCCTGCTAGTCGTTCTACTAATCCATCTTTTATGCCGATAGGCACAGGTTCGCCCTGGTTTGAAAGTTCGATAAGCTTGTATATGACCTCACCAAAAATTTCCACTGATTTGTCGAAGTAGAATTTGCCATTGTGGTACCGGCTGATGATAAATTTTGCAGCGGTTTCTTTTGTCCCGCCGAAACTCGCCATGAAAGGTGTATTCATGTAACTCATAATGGTACTGCGGCTTATTTTCTCTGCTTCATGTGTCATTTTCTTATCTACCTAGGTCCATTCTTTGATTTCTGCCCAGATCTTTGCCCATGAAGTTTCCTGTACCTTTGCGTTTTTAATGTTTCTTAATCTTCTCATGAGTTGGGTTTCGACAGATTCTAGTTCTTTTGTTTTGGTAGTTGCGGCTCTAGTTTGCTTTGGAGCCATTCTGTCGGTCTCTTGGTTGGCTTTCTTCACAGGGTTTCTGCCTTCAAATTTCTGAGTAAAATGTTGCTCTATTTCTTCAAGACGCGGTAAGAAATCTTTCTCTGACCTAGTATTTATAGGTGGAGCGGATGGCGTTTTTGTCGATGAAGGTATTGATGGTGAAAATGATGGTCCAGGACGGTCTATTGAAGGCGCGTCTAATGCGTTTTGGTTTTGGGGCTCCTTCTGACTGTAGTCATGAAGGCGTAATTTGAGCTTTGGAGTCGTCTGTCGATGTCGATCATGAGGGTGCTCGATTGTGGCATGTCGAGGATAGGGATGTCGGTTGTCGAAGTGCGGTCTACTGTGTCTTTCGAAATTTCTTGACATTTTAGCTTATGAGTGATGGCTCTTTTTGTTTTTTTTGGGTTTTTTAGATTTTTATAGGTTTTTCTAAATAGTTATGGTCATTATTTTTTATTTATTTATTTATTGTATTTTTTGTTTCAAATTACTTAGTTTTGGTACCATTTTAGTCGGGCACCATTAACAAGTTTCGAAATACTATTCCTTGTAATGTTCTTAGTCAGACTGATCTGTTGACATGAATTTCTTCGACAATGTAAGGTCCCATCCATTATGTGTGTAACTTTTTAAGTTTCCCTTTCACTCGACTATTATACAGTAGAGCAAGATCCCTGACCGACAAATTTTTGTTTTTAATGTTTCGATCATGCCAAGCCTTCTGCTGTTGTTTTTGAATTTCTTGATGTTGTATAGCGAGTAGTCGATGTTCTTCTAGTTTGCCTAGTTGCATCAGTCGGTCCTTCCTGCCTTCTTCGACATCGATGTGTAGGATATCTGCTATCACAAGTGTTTGTTATCGGAAATGTAGGGGAATGACTGCATCTTGGTCGTAGACTAGTCGGAACGGTGTTTGGTTTGTTGATCGTTTGTATGCTGTCCTGTAAGCCCATAGCACTACAGGGATTTTTTCGTCCCAATTGTCCTTCTCGGTTTTGCAGATTTTTGTTAGACCCTTTGTTAGTGTTTTGTTAAATGCCTCTATTGCTCCGTTCGACTGAGGGTGATAAGCTGTACTTCATCGGTGGTCAATTTTGAACTGGTCTGTTAGTTCTTTGATGGTTTTGTTAATGAAGTGTGACCCTTGGTCACTGATTAAGGTTAGTGGGCATCCAAATCTAGTAATTATGTTTTCATAGATGAACATAGCAGCTACCTCACTGGAACAGGTTTCAACAGGTTCTGCTTCTGCCCATTTGGTTACATATTCTATTGCAGTTATTATATACCTCGCACCTGTTCTTTTTGCTGGTATTTGGGAATGGTCCTATGAAGTCGATGGCCCAAATTTCAAATGTCAGACTTGGGTTTACTGATATCAAGGGCATTTCTGTACTAGGCAGAGGTTGACCTAGTCGTTGGCATCGGTTGCATTGGCTGACAAACTTCTTGCAGTCCTTGTACAGTGTCGGCCACCATAGTCCCAACTGTTGGACTTTCTTGGCAGTTGTATCTGCTTGGAAATGTCCTCTCGCCGATCCATAGTGTGCTTCGTGCATAAGATTTTCTCTTTCGTGTTCTAATACACATCGCCGGAGGATGTCGTCTAAGCCCATTTTATATAAAAATCTGTTTATGAAGCTGTATGGTGCAACCTTCATACCTAAGATTTGTTTCTTTTTCGTGCTCATGCCATCTGGTGCTTGACCATTCTCTAGAAATTGTGCTATTTCCTCTAATTCTGTCGAGACAACTTCTATTCGGAATAAGTGTGTGTCCGGCAGGTCATCCTCGACTCCCGTCGGCTCCTCCCCCGTGTCGATCCTCGACAAGTGGTCGGCTCCGACATTTAGTTTTCCTGGTCTAACGACGACTTTGAATTCAAATTCTTGGAATAGTAATAACCATCGACAAATTCTCCCATGATGCAAAGGTTTGTTTACAAGGTATTTAAATGCCTGGTGGTCAGTGTAGAAGATAAAAGGGTTGGCTAGTAGGTAATGTCAGTACTTTTGTAGCGTAAAGACCATACCTAATGCTTCCCTCTCTGTTGTCGAATAGTTTCGTTCTGCTTTGTTTAGTTTTATGCTGCTGTATAGTATTGGATAGTCCATTCCATCATCCCCTGGCTGCGTTAAAATCGCGCCTATTGCTAGGCCTGATGCGTCGATATGCACATGAAATTTGATCGACCAATTCAGGAATATGAGGATAGGTGCCTCGACTAGTTTCTTTTTTAATGTATTGAATGATATATTACATTCCTCTGTCCAGTCAAACTCCTGATCTTCTCTTAATAGTTCTTCCAATGGATAGGTCATATCTGAATAGTATCTGATAAATTTTCTGTAGTATCCAGTATGTCCCAGTAGTACCTTTACCTGTTTTGGATTCACCGATGGTTTCAAGTTGAGGATAATCTTTATTTTAGCAAATTCGACCTTGATGCCCTCTTTGCATACAATGTTCCCTAGTAGTATTCCTATAGGAGTTAGGAAAATGCAATTCCTTATGCTAAGAGATAACTGAATTTGTCGGCATCATTCCAGCATGAGCCTTAGCCATTTGCAATGATATTTCAACATGGAGTAGATTGTCCAATCGTTGAAATATATTGCCATTGTTTTGTAGATGTATTCTTGAAATGTTTTGACAACAATTCTTGAAAATACTGCAGGTGCATTTTTGAGACCAAAAAGCATAACTTTGTAGGAGAATGAACCAAATTCATATACGAATGTGGTCTTTTTCTGATCCTCTTTGGCTATTGGTACTTGGTTATACCCTGAGAATCCTTTTGTAAAGTGTAAACGAGTACCATTCATGTCCTGCAACTTCATTTAAGATTTCGTCTGCGTATGGCGTTGGGAATGGGTTTGTTAGAATGACTTTGTTTAGTTCTTTGAAATCGCCACAAATCCTCAGTTTTGTCAGATTGTGTTTCTTTGGCTGGACGACCATTGGGCTTTCCCATTTCGATTGGTCGATAGGGTAGATAATTCCTGCTGCGAGCATGTTATCGATCTCTTTTTTGACTATCTCTTTGTATTTATGAGCTAATTTGTATGGCCTTTTCTTTACGGGTCGGGCATCGAGTTTGATGTTGATATTCATTTCACCCATTTCATGGACTAGCCCATTGAGATCTTTATAGTCTCGAGCAAAGACATCCTGGAATTCTTTCAATAGGTTTATCATTTTAGTCGTTCGCTCCACTCCAGTAATTGCCAATTCTTGCCATTTTTGGCCGTTCATCATTTGATATGTCAAACTCTTTAGTTTTAACTTTGGCATCCATCCATTCTGGTGCCTTGGCTTCGTTGATCGGTTGACTCCCTTCTTTGAAATGTGAGAATGTAGCAGGGAAGTCTGTTGCGGTCATTCGGTCGGTGTCTTCTTTGTCGGTTGTGTTGACTTTAAGTACTGTTCGAATTGGTTTTGTTGTTTCTGAGTGATATGATTTCCATCGAAAGCTTTTTCCTTTTCCATTTGCAGTCTTGTCGATTGTGGTATTATGTTGGTTTGAATGTTATTGCATGATATTTTCGGTCCATTATGGTTTAGTAATAGACTGTTGTTTCTAGCCAGTTCTATGAATGCTTTTATCTGCTTTGCAGTTTTGACTAGCTTTTTGTTTTGCGGTATAAAACTGAAGTCCTTGATGAATTTTTCTCAAAGTTTGTTCCATTGGAACGTTTTGCCTCGTGCTTCTTCCATTTTATACCATTTATTTGGTAAGTCGGCTAGCGTCGAGAGAAATAGGTGTGGCCATGTACGTTCATCTTTATAACCAAGTCTTCTCCATTCCGTTTCGCATGTTCTTATGTGCTCGCCTGGGTCTTGCCCTTGGATGAAGACAGGTATTTGCACCTGTTTAGTTAGCTTCCTTCCTCCGAATCTTTCTATGAAGTAAGTCGAAGCGGTTGTCCAAGTCTGCAATCTTGACTGGTGGGTGTCTCACCATCGAGCAGCTTGTCCTGTAAAGGTTTCTACTAGGCTTTGTAGTCGACTATGTTCACCTAGGTTTTAGAGACTTGTTCTATATGCAGAATTGAGGACTCTCTTTCTTTATACCTTGGGTTTTGTTTGATACTTATATTTGTTGGGGTTAAGGTAGGGTATTCCCTAGTTTTCCTTTCGAATATTTTTGGGATGATGGAGACTGAGAAGCATTGATGGGTTGGTTTCTTGTGTATAGCCTGAATGGTCCAACAACCCCTTGCTTGAGTTTCGTAGTTTTCGACTTCCCAATCATATAATTCTGTTTCCGAATTATATCCTACTGAGTCTTGGTTTCCTAAGTGAAGCTCACCATAGATATTGGATTCAGTGTAGTCTTCGTTATTTTGAATTTGATATAATTGTCTAATGTCAACTTCTTCATCGATGGGTTCAGTCCAAGATTCGCCTTGGGAATGATGAATAGGGACAATAAATTTCTGTCCATTTCCTTTTAATTTTATTCTTTCTTTGTTTAAAGATATTGATGTTTTCATTTTTCTTCCCCATGGTCGACCTACCAAGGCTGGGAAGGAGTTGGATCCTTCTTTAGGGTCGATGATTTCAAAGTCGACTTTAGTTGATATTCCTTTTATTGTTGTATCGACATTTCTCCAGACGCCAATGGGTTCGATCAACCCCTGGTCGACTAACTTGAGGTATATCCCTGACTCATATAGTGGAGGTCTACCCAACTGTTCCCATGTACCTCGAGTCATAATATTTATTTGTGAACCGAAGTTGAGTACAACTTGTCGAACATGGTATCCTTCGATTTCTAAATCAACAAGTGGGTCGGCATCGCTCTTGTCTTTTTGGTTCAGACTGCATATATTTTTGGTTTGTTCTTCTGTATTATTACTGTGATTCATATTATACAACAAGTCAATGAATTGAGACACTGATTTATCGTTTTGTACTAAACGTATTAATTCTTTAACTGTGTTTTGTCGACTGTCATCGACTGCTTCCTGCCTAGCAAATTATTTAAACACGTCTGATTCGTCATTATATAGTTGTTTTTGTTTTCTCGGTGTTGTCTGTCGATTGCACACCAGGAGCAGAAATCTTCCGAAAGTTGTCTCCTCACTTGAGAAGGTGGGAGAGGTGTGACCTTGGGGGCAAGCACAGAGCTAGGTATTGTCACAGTGTCACCTACTCCTCGCTTCTCTGTTTAGGCTAACTCTTAACGAAGCCAAGGGGGGTAGTCCCTAACAAAGAGTTTTCTATGGCTCAATGCTTAAGTTAAGTTTTAGATGTTTTATGTGGATGGGTGTTGTTTTAGGAGTTATTGTGATTTAAAATGATTAATATTAAGGGGATGATGTTTAATCAAAGCAATCCACGTTGCTAACAAGAGATCACACAGATAAGCAAAGATTCCAAACTTATAACTTAAGCATTCAAATATAATCAATTGAAATGGCCCATAGACAGTTGATCAAGATAGAAAATTAATCAAATATAACAAAGGACCAGTGCCTTATGGAGTCAAATAAATGCGTGAAATAAAGTCTAGGAATCAAGCTAGTGAGTATTAGGTTTTACAAGTGCTTTTGGTAGATTTTAAAAGTTTTTGATAGTGGTCTTGTTTAGAGTGTCAACAAAAGTTTGTCAAAGCCGGGAGACTCTTCTAAGTTCCCTCCGTTGAAGACATGTTGGGCCCGCCCAGTATCCCAGGCTAGTGTCGCCAATATTGACTAGCTAGCTGAGAATATAAGACAGCGGGAGGTTCCGGCGCCTCTACTAGGAAGTACTTTGGAAGAATCCCTACAACGCTGGTGCGTTGGTTACGGGTGTTTAAGTATTATTAAATTACTCTTGTAGGGTTTAAAGATCCAGTGCTGTTTCTGGGTATTCCGATCTGGGATCGGTCAGAGCATACTCCGGCAAGGAGAGGAGGGAGTTAATTAATTAAAAGGGGTGTGTGTGTTGAAGGTTTTATTAAGTTGATTAATTAAGCTTCTCCGATAGAGAGCGCTCTTGACCTCGTCTTATGACCGTGGTTCAAGAGACTTAGCTAATCTATATGAAGCTAATGCAAGGACTATGCAAATCTAAAATGCTCTCCGATAGAGAGTGCTCTTGACTTGTGTTCTTGCAAGTTCAAGAGTCTTACTTATGGATTATTAATTGATTAAACAAGCACAAGATGATATTAGTTGCTTAAACTCTCTGATAGAGAGCACTCTTGATCCACCTTAATGTGAGATTGAAGAGACTTAAGTAGTTGATTAATCTTAGAAAGATAAACAATTTAAAAGAGTAATCAACTTAATTAAAGAATTAGAGGTGATGGATTAACAACTAATATTCTAAGCATAAGATGCAAATGATGATGAAAACAAGCACATTTAATCTAAGCATATGAAAGATGGACACAACACAATCCTTCCACTCAAAAACTCTATTCAAACACAAGATCTTTATTAAAATTTATACAATATGCCTGAAAGATTTTAATCCTTGAAAGGACTTTTCAGAAGAAAGTAAAACAATTCTACTGATATTAAGACTTGTGTAAAAAAGGAGAGTGCTTTTACTTTTACTTGGAGATCTTTCTGAAACCTGTGAAAATGGAAAAGAGAACAAGTTTGGAAAAGAGTCAAAAGGGGAAAGAAAAAGAGGGCTGAAACAACAGAAGATGAGGGAGAGAAGGCAAGAAAACAAAGAGAAAGTCAAAACCAAAGAAAGGTAGGGAATATGGCAGCCAACTAAGAAGCTAAGGGATGAACAAAATTGAAGAAAACGGGACAGCGAACCATGAAATAAGTGGCTGTCATAAAAAGTGCAAAACGAGACAGCGAACCATGAGATAAGTGGCTGTCATAAAAATTGCAAAACGGGATAGCGAACAATGAAATAAGTGGCTGTCATAAAAAGTGCAAAACGGGACAGCAAACAATGAAATAAGTGGCTGTCATAAAAAGTGAAAAATGGGACAGCGAACAAAAAGTAAAAGAAATGGCCAAAAACAAGGTTAAAGAAAGCCCAAAAACTAGGGCAAAAAGAGGCAAACAAAGGAAGAAAGCTAGGGCACACTAGGGCTGTCCAAAAAAGAGAAAGAGGATGGTAAAAGAGAGAAAAAATGGGGCAGCGATGAAGAAAAAGTGAGAAAAGGCAAACAAGTCAAGGAGGAAAGGGGCTAGCAAGCAAGGAAACAAAAGAAGTCAAAGAGCAAAGGGAGAACTAGAGGAAGAAAGTTCGGTAACTAAGAAAGTGTTTAAATTTATGAAAAAATTTGAGATGGAACTTTGGAGGAAGATCTCCTTGTTTTTTCCTCTTGGAAAAAGACAAACTCTCTGTAGGTCCTGAAAGTCAACAATGTTAGCAGGTTCTTACGATGAGGGAGATGAGTTTGATGCAGTTGAGCTCGCACCCTTCTCCAAATGGCGAGATCTGTAAAGACAATCCAACTTGATACCCAGTGAGATCAAACAATAAAAACTAGTATGCTAGGGATATGCAAATCAAAATCAATACTTCATATAACTAAATATTTGTACCCATCTAGATTATGATAAACTTTGCATAATAAACCAACTTGACAACAACAAATGGTAAATCTTATGTTCTAATAATAGACTTCTAAAGCTAGTTGTTTGATTCAACACATAAATAACAAATTGAAAGCATGGAAAGAGATCACCTCATACAACACATCCACCAATGAAGAGACAATCTTGTAGACCTCCAAAGTTGAAAAGCTTTATTCAATAATATAATGATTATAATTTTTGCAGAGTTTCTATGCCCAAAAGTCCATCCTAATAGAGCTGAAAGAGCCTCTATTTAACAAATGAGAGAGTGCTAAAACACTAAAACCAAAAAACCAACCCTTACCAGCTTAGCCACCTAACAAAGAGCCCAGACCTAAACCGAAGAACTAGGAGTGAGGGGAGGCCTCCACCCAGGCAAGGCGCCCCCACTCCAAACCTGTGCACTGAAAACAAGCCAAGGACGAGGCCACACGTGTGAGTCTGGATGTAGGTAAGCTCATCCTTTAGGTCTGGCAGGAGCCTGAGCTAGGTTTGGGAAGCCCACTGATGGTGTAAGCTTTAGTCTTCACCTCGATCAAATCACCGGAACAATGAGAGCTCTCCATCTCATCTTTAGCTGGAGATGACATGTTTGATAACTGATAATAAATTAATTGCTCTCTTAATGATGACTGAAGCTGAGTTATGATAACTCCAATCATCATAAGTGTTCCATGAGATGTCATTTAGCCTTTTATTTTACTGAATTTGGATTAATTTGGAGAGTTTTAGTTTTCTCCAAAATAATCATTTTTTTAATAAAAATCATTTTTTAATAAAAATCATTTTTTTTACTAAAAATCATTTTTTTACTCAAAACTGACTTTTTTGAGTAAAAATGCATTATCTGTCCGATTGCTGATCTGAAAGTTGGCTCTGACTGGCTGGCTGATCAAGAATGATTTTTGGCTTAAGGTTGGAGCCTTCAATCACTGAATTCTGAGTCCGGATCACGAACGGGTTTTTTCCATTTAATTTATGGAAAAATTAACCCAAAATACCTAAGGAAAAGTAATTAAAAATTAAAAAATTAAAAAAATAATTTTTCACTGTTCGAAAAAGATTATTTCGAAATTTTTGTGTGTGTCTAGATGACTTAAGACATGACCATGATCTATCTAAATAATGTCTAGTAGTCTTATAACACTCAGTTGGGCTCTAATAAGTTATAACCCCCCAGGCCCAGAATTCAACATCGGGCATTCCAGCTTTGGAGGAAGCAGGAGAAAACCTCGTCAATTATACTCGGCTGAAGGCAAAGCATAATTGTCAGGGGAAAAAAACTCCCTGGAATACCCTATTTGAGATTCTACGTCTCAGGAGACCGAACCACACAAAAATATCCTACTAGCACATTTTATTACAAAACCCGCGGGGCGATGGTCAAAATTATTCAAATAAAAAAGTGACTAGCCAATATTGGTTAGACAAGCAGAAGGATCAACTGATACACTGGAATCAGACTTTGAACAAGTCTGTCAATCGACGGCTCTTCAGGTAACCCAATTATGGTACAAAAAAGTTGGATAACAGTCAGGTTAGGATGCTTATTCTTTTCTTTGATTTTACTTATACGTGAGTTATCATTTCCAATTTTTGTCCCTTGTCGGGTTACTATGCACAGGTTCTTTGTATTCATTACATCATGTTTTTGAACACACGACAAGACATTAACATTTTTCTTTTTATTAATCTTGTCGAGTATGGTGGGACAATCCTCTAGTGAGTGATCGCCCACGCCACAGCTAGTACAAAACTTGAGATCAGTTCTGTCTTTGTATGGACAGCCAGCATAGCGATGTCCTTCTTTGTAGCATGTAAGGTACTGGATGGGTTGTCGTGGTCGATTGTCGCGATTTCCAGAAAATCGTCCTCGACCTCCAAAACCTCCACGACAGTTGTCGAACCGGCGCTCATATCGACGGCCTTCATATCTTTGATTATTTGATTCATTTTGTTCATTGTTCCTTGAAGCGTTATCATTATTATGTGCGACTGCATTCGTTTCGTAGACTGCTTGATAGTTTTGTCGATTCTTCAAGTTTAAGTGGCAGTCGGCTGTTGCATGACTTTTTACCTCACAAATTGCACACCATGATGCTTTGCCATTTTTCATGTTATACGGGCAGTCTTTCGTTGTATGTTCTCCATGTTCTTGACAAATGTCGCAGAAACATTTCTTCTAAACAAAACAAATGTCCTGTCGACTTATGTCTTGTCGACAGTTATCTTTAATGTGTCCGGCCGTGGAGCATTTTGTGCACCAGACATCTTGATTCTTGAGGTTCAGCTCTTTCAAAGATTTCTGCATGATTTCTAGCTGTTCTTCTAGCCTGGTATCGACGGGATATGCTGGGAAATCTTCATCCATCTCTACTTGCAGAGCTTTGGTAAGTGCGTCTTCATATGTTTTAAATGTCTCCAAGCTTATGTGCTGCCGTATTTTCTGTGATAGACCTGCAAGAAACCACTGAATTAATAATTGTTTGTCAATTACATAGTCTAGTTGGCTGAGGAGGTCTTTCCATCGCTTATCATATTCCCGGACGGACTCTGTTGGTTAATGAGATGTTGTTTTCAGCTTTTTGGCTTCCAGGTGTTTTAAAGAAAGATAAGAATTGTGCCTTAATGTCAGCTTTGGATGCTTGGGGAGTTCTCTCGATGTAAGTCATATACCAAGTCAGTGCTTTTTTTCGTAAAGCACCAACGAACTGTGCCATCTGTCGTTCTTCGACCGTAACTTGATTTGCCTCCCATATTGACTCGCAGACGAACCAGTGTCGTCTAGGGTCTTCGTGACCCTCATAGAGGGGAATATGTGTTGATCCGTGACCCATGTCGGTGTTGCTGTTTCCTTCGGGAGGTGGCGGTGGTGGGGGTGGTAGTGGGATATTCTGCGTATCTCTTTCTTCACAGCTGCTGTTGACGAAACTTTCATTCCCGTCGGTCGTTTCTTCTCCGACAAGCAGTCGGTTCGGGTTGACTTCTTCTGTCGATGTCTAGCTACACTGATGTGTTTGTAGGTCCGACTGTTCTGTTTCTTGTAAAGTTGTGTTTGGCAAGGGGCGTGCTCCTTCATTTGTCGGGTAGAGCAAGTGAATACTTCGGTTGGAAGGGTATGCATGAAGTGTTACCCAATTTCCTTCCTCTGGTCGACGGATTACTAAATGATTATCATCATTTACTTCGTCGTCTAGTCGGCTCCATATACTGAACTCACTAGCTCTTAGTCACAGGTCCTCTTCGACAATGGCCTGATTTCGGGTACTCGAATTCGTCAGAGACAGAGGTCTTACCTCCTGGGGAATTTCTAGTTGGAGAGCTTCTCGCTGCTCTATCTACAAGTCTTCTTCCATGGGTGATGCTTCTTCATCCACGCTTTCTTCCTGTCGGTCATGACCTGACTCTGGCGGATTTCCTTGTTCTGACACCCTGGTGGCCATTCCTCTTTGCAACGCTCTAGACTGCTCCCTTCTTTCATCCCTTCTTTTCTGCCTCTTCTCTCTTTCTAATTTCTGCAAGTCCGACATACCTTTATGTGTCACTGTCCGTTCCATTTCCTTCTTAGGTCGACTTTTCATTGGTGGTGATGGTATTTTCTTCAGTCGACTAGAATCCTTTTTACTCTACCTCGACACATGACCAACTACCCCCCCATAGCCTATCCGACGCTTTAGAAAGCTTGGATAGTTTTGTTTATTTGCTTAGGAAATACTCCCACACCCTTTCGGCAATGAATTTTTCCCACTTCTTTTGTTTCTCCTCCCAGTTGGAATTTGGTGGCGGTTTGCGTAGTGATGGACGAGGCTCTACGATATGGCCCACTCCTTTCTCGATTAGGAATTTGAACAAAAGGGTCGATAAGGAGCAAAGGAACTGCTCGGTGAGGTCTGTATAAAACCTTTTCTCAATACTTTCGACCGAAACTCTTTCCTCCATGGCTTGTTCTTCGCAGAATTCGTCTGTGATCTTTTCAAACCACTCCGACAAGTTTGTTCGTCCGCCTTGAATCAATTTCTCCAGTAACTCTTGGTCTTTAGTTGCTTTCAGCTTTTTCATCCAGAATTTTTTTCAAAATCTGGGGTACCGACTCTACGAACTTCTCATGTGTTTCAGTGAAGAATTTCTCCTTCCCTTGAGCAATGGTCAATTTGTTTCTCCTTGCGTAGTTTTGCAAATAATTTTCTATCTTATGCTCCCACTAATTCTTAATCTCTTGCTCTGATATCATTTGCTTATGGTCATTACGTCCGTATATGTACTACTGGCAACAGAACCAATGTTGTAATCTCACAGATCACATAAGGTTACCAATAATACACATAGAAACATATAATCATAACAGACACAAGAGACAAGAATAGGTAATGAAGTAACATATTATATTATAGCATTACAAGAGGGTCCATACATATATCACAACTGAATTGAGTTCTCATCTGGCTCAACAACCTAATATATATGATTACAAACGGTTACAAGTAACTACCTGTCGGTTCGGTCAACTGACACGACTTACGCGGCCGACCTAATTTCTGATTAGTCGACTCACCGACTAGCTCCTCCAACAAGTATGCATGAGTACTTCCTCTTTTTCCAAGGCATCCCTATAATCTTCAACATTATATTAGAAATAAATCTCCTTTAGTTGATCCTTTTGTAAATCCATTATAATTTAAGGTTCTTGGTCAGTCATTATATGTTGGAAGTTAGTCAGATATGTTTATAATTTAAAATTTTCCCTTGTATTGATATTTATCCCTCTTGTAGCCTGCAAAAGTGTAGTATAGTGGCTAGCAGCGAGCTGATTGAGTTTCTATTAACATGAAGAATCAGGTTCAAAACCCCAAATGGGTGTGGATGAGGCTAGGTGCATGTCCTAAGTGACTTCAATAACATAGATATGCCCCTTCATAGTGTGACAACTTAGCTAAAGAGATTCTATAAGACATATTTCTCAAAAACAATTATACCTCTTGTCCAACATTCTTGGTCATATATGACATTTTCTTGTTGGTTGACAGTGTCATCCATGATTGGATTTATATCTGTAAGCTAGTGATGGTAATCAATATGAAAGTAGTAGTTGTACCCCCTGTTACATCTCATATTGTATGAGGTTCCACATTGGGTTTTCAGTTGGCGCCATTGAGCATCTTGATGGAGCTTGGGGGATCTACATCTTCATGCAATTTCTTTTTTTCTTCAGGATGAATATGTGATAAGGATTTTTGGTGGAGGATGTTTACTTCCCTTGGTCGATGGTTAAGTTTATGGTTGTTATATGTGGGATTCTTCTTTCATGCAGTTACCTCATTCTCTTGACATATGGATGCTTTCTAGTGGCTATAAGTGATGATGTTATTGATGTCACTAGGAAGGGGGTTTCTACATGGTTCCTTTTGGTTGAATGTGTGGTAGGTACATAGTTGATGCTAGATGGAGTAAACCCTTTTCTCATGTCCCCTTTTCCGTTGGTGTTGATGTGTTATGGTAGTGCACTTTGCTTTGGTGGGATTTCCCTATGGATATGACTTAATGTTGTAATGTTTGCTAGACAGTGCCTAAGAGGGATGTGTAATGAATGATGTCAGTACCCTTGTGTGTTAAAATTCCATATGCTAAGCTAGATTATCAACATTTAATTTCAATTTCATAACAAAAGCATATAGACAGGATCATTGAAAGAAACAGTATCACAAGAACAACACAGATTTATCTTGGGAAAACCATAAAGGGAAAAAGTAAAACCCAGTGAAAGCTTCCTCAATATAGATGCCCTAAAAAGATAAAAGGTAAAACCCAAAAAGACTGATCCTCCTCCTCCAGCTACAACTCTTTCTCTCTCTCTCTTATGCACTACTCAAGTGAGTGTGAGTGTATCAAATGAGGAGCGCCACACCTCTATTTATATTCTTCCGTTCACTTAATATTAAACTCAGTTATGTAGGGTCGAGCAATCCTAATTTAGTTATGTAGGCTTGAGTGACCACAACTGGGGTACTAATGACACGACTTACAACGAAGGGGACTTCCTCATGACTTTTTGTAATTCTCCTGATAGGAACATCGGGGACCACAAAAATACATTAGAATATTCTTCGAAGTTACAATAATTCAACACTGCCCCTTAACGAGAAGGGTATTCTACAACAACATCAACAACAACAGTAGGAGAGAGAGAGGACATCATCAACATCATCAGGGTGACACATCTATAAATCATTGGAAGCTTTTCATCATCTTCAACATATAGTCTTCATCTTCAAACTTCAGCAGCAGCAACACTTTGACCGCTTGATCGACAACATCATTTTGATCAGCAACATCATCATTTGAACTTTCGATCAGCATCATCATCATCATCATACTCTGAGCTTTCAATCAGCATCATCATCATCATCATCATCATATTTTGAACTTTCTATCACCAAGATCATCATCATCACATTCTGATCTTTCGATCAGCAATCATCATCATTGTCATACTTTGCTCTTTCGATTAGCAACATCATTATCATTATATTCCGATTTTTCGATTAGTAACATCATCATCATCACACTCTGATCTTTCGATCAGGAACATCATCATCATCACACTCTGATCTTTTGATCAGTAACACCATCATCACATTCTGATCTTTCGATCAATAGCATCATCATCAGCAACAACCTGCAATCCAGAACACGAAGACGAATGTCTTCGGATCACTTTTGGACTTAAGTCCAGGGATGATACAATCCTACCACATTCTCGACAGCCGAAGCTACCGGATACAATTACAGGATAATCACTCCCTATCACTTTAGGACTAAGTCCAAGGATGATGCAATCTTACCAAATTCACGGGGACCGAAGCCTCCAGATACATTTTGAACAAAAGTTCAGGGATGATGCAATCCCACCACATTCACGAGGACTGAAGCCTCCGGATACATTCTGAACAAAAGTTCAGGGATGATGCAATCTTACCACATTCACGGGGACCGAAGCCTCCGGATACATTCTAAACAAAAGTTCAGAGATGATGCAATCCCACCACATTCACGGGGATCGACGCCTCTGGATACATTTTGAACAAAAGTTCAGGGATGATGCAATCCCACCACATTCACGGGGACCGAAGCCTCCGGATACATTTTGAACAAAAGTTCAGGGATGATGCAATCCCACCACATTCTCGAGGACCGAAGCCACCGGATCTATTTTAGACAAATGTCTCGGGATGATACAATCCCTCTTCATTCTCAAGGACCGAAGTCACCGGATCACTTTAGGACAAGTGTCTAGGGATGATACAATCCCACTGCAACATCACTGCTCCCCCTTTCGAGGAAGGTCTTTTCGAACAACACCAAACTTGTCTCGAAAGTATTCGAACTTTACCCGAGACAGAGGCTTCGTCAACACATCAACAACTTGTTCATCAGTACTCACATTCTGGAGCTTTATGGCTCCCTTCTGCATCATATCTCGAATGTAGAAATACCGGATTTCTATGTGCTTCGATCGATCGTGGAACACTGGGTTCTCTGTCATCTTTATACAACTTTGGTTATCACATAGAATCACGGTAGTATCCAACTCCAGGTTGAATAAACCTGACATTAGCTTTCGAAGCCATATGGCTTCACAACTAGCAGAGCAAGCTGCTATATATTCTGCTTTAGCTGTGCTAAGAGCAACACTGGACTGTTTCCTGCTAAACCATGAAATCATAGCAGATCCCAGACTATAACATCCACCTGATGTGCTTTTCCTGTCTGATACACTTCCAGCCCAATCTGCATTCGTATAGCCATACAGTCTATACTCATGGCTTCCATCATAGTATAGACCAAAGTCTATAGTCCCTTTCAGGTATCTCATCACATGTTTTGCAGCTATTAGGTGAACACGTCTAGGTTGAACTAGATATTGACTCAAGGTGTTCATAGCAAAACAAATGTTTGGTCTGGTATTTGTTAGATACATCAACGACCCAATAATCTGTCTGTATTGAGTCACATCCACTAATTCTGACGAGTCATCAGCTAACAACTTCAAGTTGGAATCCATGGGTGTGGCCATGGCTTTGCATTCCAACATATCGAATCTTTTCAATATCTCTACTGCATACTTTCCCTGGTTGAGAAAGATTCCTTCTGAACTTTGCCATAGTTCCAGACCTAGGAAATAATGCATTAACCCAAGGTCTTTCATCTCAAATTCTTCGGCGAGTTTCTTCTTGCTTTCCACAATCTATTTCTCATTCTCTGTCAGAAATAAATCATCCACATATAGTAATAGTATGATAGGTTCGTCTTCTATAACCTTGAAGTAAAGGTTAGGATCGGCTTTACTCTTGGTAAAGCCCATGCTCGTCAGGAAACTATCTATCCTTCCATACCAAGCTCTGGGAGCTTGCTTCAGACCATATAGGGCCTTCTTCAGCTTGCATACGTGAGTCTTTCTGTCTTCAACTTGAAATCCTTCTGGTTGTTCTATGTATACTTCTTCTTCAATCACACCATTTAGGAAGGTTGTCTTCACATCCATCTAGTGTAAGTCCCACTTCATCATGGATGCAAGTGCCATGATAGTTCTAATTGAAGTATACTATGCTATTGGAGCAAAAATGTCTCTTCATAATCAATTCCCTCTTTCTGAGAGAAACCTATGGCCACAAATCTTGCTTTATACTTTTTGATACTTCCGTCAGCTGCATGTTTTATCTTGTAGATCCATTTGGAGGATACTACAGTCTTTCCTTCTGGTTTGGGAACTATATCCCATACATCATTCTTCATTATTGACTGGTATTCTTCAGTCATTGCTTCTACCCATTCTTTCTTCTGTACCGCTTCTTCATAGTTTGTAGGTTCCTGATCCATCGGATCACACATCAAAGCCACATAGCTGGAAAATGGCTTGGGCTTCTTGCTTATCCTCGTGGAGGCTTCAGGAGCTCCATATCTTTCTGCTTCGTGTATAATTTCTCTTGCCCAAGCAGGCTTTCTTTTTCGTGACATCTCCATTGTCGGAGGTTCTTGTGGTTCTGTCATGTCATGCTCTTCAGGTGCTTCATCTTCAGGGAGGAATGTAGTCTCTACATTTTTGGGAGGTGCATCTTCCTCATACACTTCTTCATGTTGACATTTTCTGGATCTTTTAAGAGCTGCTTCTTCATCAAATGTTACATCTCTACTGATTTCCATGTGATGGAATCTAGGAATGTAAATTCTGAATGCCTTGGATACTTTTTGAGGAGACTTCTTTTCTTCGAGTTTGGACAGAGTTTTCTTTTGTCCCGTCATGTGCTTTGAAGCACCACTATCAATAAGCCAAGTGTCTTCTCCAGGTGTTGCAGACCTAGAGGGTGCAGAGAATAGTACATACTCTTCTGCATCTTCTTCTCTTGCTTGCTTTCTTGGAGGTCCTTCCTCTTCTTCTTCTTCATCCTCATCTAGTAGGGCTTCTCTATTTGCCACTCTAGTCTCCTCTTGAATGCAGTCTTCCCATACAACATCAAACTTCATGCTTTCCTTCCTGGCACACATCATCTGGATGAATGACTCCCAGGGTCTAGTGAGACCATTGAGAGCAGTCATAACCATCTCATCTTCATCAAGTTTGTCTCCAATGGCTTCTAGTTGTTTTTTGATCTGAGAAACCCTTTTGAAGTAGCCCTGGATGGATTCTCCATGACTCATCTTGGTGCTCTTCAGTTGAGCTCTTAGATTCATCTTCCTGTTGATGTTTCTACCCTCATACATTCTGGATAGGGCATCATACATTTCTTTTGGAGTCTTCTTGGATGACACTTGAGCGATCAAGTGATCCTTGATAGAGTCAGCAATAATCCTTTGTGCCCTAATCATATCCTTCTTGTGCTTCTCCTTAGCTTCAGCTTCTTCAGGTTCTGCAACTTCCTCTTTGATATACTTATCAAGATCATTCTCTTGGAGAATGAGACCAATCTTGTATTTCTATGCTCGAAAATTCTCTGTGCCTTCTAGCTTGTCCTCAAGCTTAGTGCTTGGGGCCATCTTGTCAGAAAATCACAAAAAATTGAAGTTTTACGGAATGAAAAACGGAACTTACCAGGAGATGCGGTTGACTAAGGCGAGTTGACTGGTGTGCTTGGTTTCTGGAGATCTCAAGTCTTCACCTTCCAAATTAGACTTGCGAGATTCAGCTCTGCAGCTTCCAACTGTTTTTTGGTTCTGCAGTTTTCTGGTACAGCTGTCAAACTAGGGTTTGACTTTCCCGTAGATTCACTCACCCAAAAACCTCGATTCCAGGCTCAATAGATGCGCTTTGGGAGGGCGCAACTTTCTATGCAAGCAGTTTTCCGAAAATAATTTTTTTTTCCAAAACCCTAATTTCTTCCGGGGAGAGAGAGAGTTTTTTCACCTTGTGAAAGCTGTCCTATTTAGGCTAGCTCTGATACCATGTTAAAATTCCATATGCTAAGCTAGATTATCAACATTTAATTTCAATTTCAGAACAAAAGCATATAGACAGGATCACTGAAAGAAACAGTATCAAAATAACAACACAGATTTATGCTGGAAAAACCCTAAAGAGAAAAACTCAGCAAAAGCTTCGTCAATATAGATGCCCCTAAAAGATAAAAGGTAAAACCCAAAAAGACTGATCCTCCTCCTTCTCCGGCTACAACTCTTTCTCTCTCTCTCTCTCTTATGCGCTACTCAAGTGAGTGTGATTGTGTCAAATGAGGAGCGCCACACCTCTATTTATATTCTTCTGTTCACTTAATATAAAACTCAATTATGTAGGCTCGAGTAACCACAACTGGGGTACTAATGACCCAACTTACAACGAAGGGGACTTCCTCATGACTTATAGTAATTCTCCCGATAGGAACATCAGGGTACAAAGTAATACAAGTAATTCTCCCGATAGGAACATCGAGGACCACAAAATACATTTAGAATATTCTTCGAAGTTACAATTATTCAACATTGTGATGTAAGCTTTCCTAATTTCGAGTTCGAAAAGGAGGTTACTACACATATATGGATAATCAAGCCTTTTCCAAAGGTTTGATGGTTGTATTAAATAACTAACCTATGTGCACACATGTTGAGGTTGTTTTAACCATTTAATGGCTAATTGGACCACCTTTACCTTAGAGGAGGTCCACATGTGCCACTTTTGCAAATACTAGGTCCACTCTCTTGGAGGAGCACACCCTTAGGGTATTTTATTATTTTCTTAGAGGATGCACATGTGGAGACCCTTGTTTATTATTTCATGGAGCATTTGACATGGCCAGTCAAACATTCACATGAGGATTGATCCTGTTGCTACCTAATCTGCACCTATGTGAGAAAAATTGCAACTCACTGAATGCGGCCTTGAGGGTAGGCTTAGGTTGGGTGCAACTGTCACCACAACACTCAATCATCTTGTTTAGGCCAACTTCTAAACAAAGCCAAGGAGGTAGAACCTAATAAAATAAATTAAGGATGGGTAACCTATAGGAGTTAATACTTCAGAAATAAAGCATGCAAAGTAAATCTAGTGTAAGATATGACAAGAATGCTAGAATTTAGGTTTACAACTCATAAGCATGTAAAATTCCCTACAATATGATATTTAATAGGATAACTGCTTGAAAGGAAAACATATCTATAATGTAAGATAATAAGAAAACTGAGCACTTAGATCTATGAAAGTAAATTGCATGTATACAGATTGTAAATAAAAGAACCACTTGCATGCAATACTTGAAAGGATGTTAGATATGCCAAATGAATAAACATATTTGTTATTTCTTTTACCTAATTAGATTTAGTGAAGTAGATGTTAGAAAGACTTAGACTAGATTGTTGACGTCCACATAAGTAATTGACAAAGAAGATAAAAATCTAACTATAAAAGGTCAATGTGGTTAGTGTTTAATCTAAGAAAGCAAAAGCGATTAGTCCTAAGCTAGATTGTGAAAGAACAATTGGAACCTTTAAGAATAGGAGGTATTCCTTCTTCACAAGCAACTTTGGGAACTGTTGATGCCTGACAAGTACCAGGCCAGGGTTTGGTTAAACTCAGAAACCTCTAGATCCAAGGTATGCCTCAACTGCAATGAGGGTGTAGGGCTTGGATATCTCTGTGAGAAAATAAATTTTATTTGAAACCTAAGCTAAGTTATTAATTTAGTGAAGTGATGCTGAATATGGTTGATGTTAAACTAGAAGCAACAAGGAAGGTCTTCCTGCATGCATGTGTTCTTGCATGCACAAGACTTAAATTAGGAAATCAATTGTATTTAATTTACTTTTCCTATGTTTACTTTGGAAAATAAATTAAAGCGATCTAAATTAACTGTAGTGAAACACTAGTTAAAGTGAAAGTGAAATTAGGGTTTTTGCTTTACTTAAAGTTATAAAAGAGAGATCAATTGGTGGAGAGGACACAATTGCATTCCGATAGAGACGGAAGAAGAAGTGTGAGAGAGAATTTTAGCAAAGAAGACGGAGGAGCACTAACTCAGGAAGACAACCCTAATTTGCAGAGGAGAGAGATAGGAGACTTTGGCAGAGGTACACCATACAACAGCATGTTAGATTTTTTATCATTTAAGCAATATGATCTTAGGATCTTATTTGAGAGAATAACATGCACAGCAATCAATCACAAGAGACAATAGACACACAGATTTATCCTCGGGGAAACCATAAAGGAAAAACCCCGCAACTTCCTCAGAGATAGATGAGCAACAATGCCAGCAGCAAAACCCAAAGACAGAAAAGATGATCTCCAACAGCTGTTCTTTCTCTCACTTGTGTGAGCACTTCCTCTCTCATTCATGCGCCCCAGTTGAGTGAGTGTGTGTGATAAATAGAGAGGTTCACTCTCTATTTATACTAATTTCCGACTTGACAATTACTTACCAAGGCCGACATCTCTAGGAGAGTCTAATAAACCTAGTGCCCCACAACTGTGGGGACTTTTCCCCCTGATCAACAAGGAGGGTTAACCTCAACTCAATTGTGGGGACTATTGCCCCGACTTACAACAGAGGGTTAAAATCATTGACTTTATATGACTTTATTATATTAATGACTCTCCCGATAGGAACATCGGGGTACAATGAAATACAAATGGTTCTCTCGATAGGAACATCGAGGTACAATATATAAAATATACAAGTGAATACATTCCGAAGTTTCAAATACATCAACACTCCCTCTTAACTAGGAAGGTATTCTCTAGACACAATTCATCGGCACAAGTCTTCTTCTTTGGATCATCATCAAAGATGGATCATCACTGGATCATCATCAAAGCTTGATCATCACTGGATTATCATCATCATCACTGCTATTTCTATCTCGATCAAATGGTGCTATCTCTCAATTCTTCTCGTCACAGGAAGTTCTACAGATCCAACCCTTTTTCATGCTGGTTGTAGGCCTAGCCTCCATGTAAGTCTTCCTCTACAGAGCCAGTCTCGTTTCATACTGGATGTAGGCCTCTACAGAGCCAGTCCTTTTTCATACTTGATGTACCTCCACAGAGCGAGTCCTTTTTCATACTGGATGTGGGTCTCTA
Organism: Pseudotsuga menziesii; assembly: GCA_001517045.1. Classification (NCBI taxonomy): domain Eukaryota; kingdom Viridiplantae; phylum Streptophyta; class Pinopsida; order Pinales; family Pinaceae; genus Pseudotsuga; species Pseudotsuga menziesii. Next base: position 55,724 of record LPNX010789868.1, on the reverse strand, counting down.
TAGAGCCAGTCCTTTTTCATACTGGATGTAGACCACTACAGAGCCAGCGCTTTTTCATGCTGGATGTACTTCTAGAGAGCTGATCCTTTTTCATACTGGATGTGGGTCTCTACAGAGCCAGTCCTTTTTCATACTGGATGTAGGCCACTACAGAGCCAACTCTTTTTCATGCTAGATGTACTTCCAGAGAGCCAGTTCTTTTTCATACTGGATGTGGGTCTCTATAGAGCCAGTCCTTTTTCATACTAGATGTAGGCCACTACAGAGCCAACCCTTTTTCATGTTGGATGTACTTCCACAGAGCCATTCCTGTTTCATACTGGATGTGGGTCTTTACAGAGCCAGTCCTTTTTCATATTGGATGTAGGCCACTACAAAGCCAACCCTTTTTCATGCTGGATGTACTTCCACAGAGCCAATCCTTTTTCATACTGGATGTAGGCCACTACAGAGCCAACCCTTTTTCATGCTGGATGTACTTCTAGAGAGCCAGTCATTTTTCATACTAGATGTGGGTCTCTATAGAGCCAGTCCTTTTTCATACTAGATGTAGGCCACTACAGAGCCAACCCTTTTTCATGTTGGATGTACTTCCACAGAGCCATTCCTGTTTCATACTGGATGTGGGTCTCTACAGAGCCAGTCCTTTTTCATACTGGATGTAGGCCACTATAGAGCCAACCCTTTTTCATGCTGGATGTACTTCCACAGAGCCAGTCCTTTTTCATACTGGATGTGGGTCTCTACAGAGCCAGCCCTTTTTCATGCTGGATGTAGGTCACTGCACTTGTATCTGACCATGGGAGGCCCCACCTACTGCCATGTCAAAATGGCACAACACTTATATCTAACCATGGGAGGAACCAATCCTGCCACCATGTCAGAAGGGCACAACACTTTCATCTGACCATGGGAGGAACCAATCCTACCACCATGTCAGAAGGGCTCGCGGACTCATCACTCCCCCTTGGAAGGAATCTCTATTTGGAGAACACCAAGCTTCTCCCTGAAGTACTCAAACTTCACTCTGGCCATTTCTAGCATAGAATCACATCAGGGATGATTACGTCCAAGGATAACATGTGAGCTTCGCCAGGACCGATTACATTTGAGGAAAACCTACAGGTCTGTTTACGTCTGAGCAACCTATGAGCTTCGCTAGGATTTTATGCTCAGACAACTTGTTTCACCGGCTATGCTAGAACTCCCTCTTTCAAGAGATCTCGATCTGGATCACATACTGGAGCTTCACTGCTCCTCTCTGCATAAAAAATGCAAGTCAGATCAATCAAATCAAATAGTAGTTTTCAAAAGAAACATACTACCTCCCAAATAGACGAGCAAGTGGAAACATATTTTTCCTTGGCTGTACTCAGTGCCATGCAGGACTCCTTCCTGCTAAACCAAGAGATAATACTTGATCTCATACTGAAGTAGCACCTCGAAGTACTCTTCCTAACAATGGCACTGCCTGCTCAATATGAATCCACATAACCCTCCAGGTTAATCTTCTGATTCGTATCATACTTGAGCCCATACTCAACTGTACCCTTCAAGTACCTCACTGCATGCTTTGCAACCATCAGGTGAACATTTCTCAAATGTGTTCACAGCAAAGCAAATATCTGGTCTCATATTCGTCAGGTACATCAAGGAACAAATCATCTGACGATACATTGTGGCATCAACCGACTCTGATGAAGCAACACTCAAAAGCTTCAGGTTCGATGCCATAGGTGTGGTCATGGCCTTGCAATCCATCATCCTGAACCTCTTCAGGATCTTTACTGCATACTTCCCTTGTCCCAAGGAGATTCCATCTGCATTCTGCCACACCTCCATGCCTAGAAAGTAGTGCATCATATCCAAGTCCTTCATCTTGAACTCGACAGCAAGTCTCTTTCTTGCAACTTTAATGAGTTCCACTTTTCTGTCAGGAAGAAGTCATCGACATATAACAGGAGCATCATTGGTCTTCCACCTTCAACCTTGAAGTAAAGGTTGGAATCCGCTTTACTCTTAGTAAAGCCTAGAGTCATCAGTAATCTGTCCATCCTATCGTACCATGTCGAACCTCAGGATCTTCTGCTGTCACTCCCTCTGAAGTGGAGCATCATTCTCCCTCTGCCTTCCGTACTCTATGCATTGAAACATTATGTATTGGAGTGACAAGTAGCTTCCTCTGCTACTAATATTATATGTATCCATCTAGGGTCACTGGATACCAAGATCCTCTATCTTGAACCTTTTCAAAAGTTCTTCTCGCACCCATCTGTGAGCTTGTCATCCTCTATAGGATTTTTTATTCAACCTTCTAGTAAAGGTTAAGATCTTCATCACTCTAGGTGATCTTCAAGCTCCTCATGTATGTGTTATCCCATGGGTGCCTTCTGAGCTCGTACAAGGCCTTCTTTAATTTGCACACATGAGTCTGCCTGTCATGTGCCTCAACTCCCAGTAGCAGCAAGTGTCTCTTCGTAGTCTATGCCTTTTTTTGGTCAGAAGCCTCGTGCTACGAATCTTGCCTTGTATCCCACGATGTTGCCATCTACTGCATGCTAGATCTGGAAGACACTACGTTCTTCCCTTCAGGTCTCGATACCGCATCCTAGACATCATTCTTCTTGAACTGATACTCTCCTTCCCTTTCTTCTTGGCTACTTCTTCATAGCTGGAAGGTTTTGCATCAATGATGTCGCTCAACAGTGTCACATAACTGCACTGTGTCTGAGACCTTTTCTTTCTTTGAAAGTATCGTCATATTATTTTTCATCTTGGATTATTTCTCGAACTGTCGTCACTTGTTTTTCAGAACAAGTCTCATCCTTCTTTGCTTGTAGGCGATTGTACGCGATCTTTCCTACTAGTCAGATGCACCAGTTGTATGGTTAGAACCATTTCATAAGACATATTCATAATGGTAAATTCTTATGCATAAAGATATAATCATGCAACTATTTTAGCCAATACAACATTCATCCATATGTCACGGAAACTTTTTAGATGCCTTCCATCTCTACCATGATATGATTGATATTGTGCACTAATCCAATATGTTAGCAAAGAGTTTTTATTCTAGATAAGTAGAAATGGAGAGTTGTATAGAACCATGGACTACTTACCCATCACATGCATATTAGTAGTATACTGTTATTAATGCAAACATTCTATCATGCATAACACATCAACTGAACATAAACAAATGCATAACAAAACAATATCATGAAATGACAATTGAATACTTATCTTTATTTGTTTCGTGGGTAGACTCCTTTTAGCTTCATCATCTTCTTCATTCATGACAGCATCATTTCTTATCCAAATGCTAAGATGGATAAGAGGTTCTTCAAGAATTGAGTTCTTCATATTCCTCATCGCTTGAGGGATCTTCTTGAATCATGAACGCTTGATCTTCAATTGCTGCCATTTCTTCTTCTCTTATTATGAGTCGAGCTTCTTCTTGTGTGCACTCTTCCCAGAGTCTGTTGAAGGTAATCACTTCCTTTTGGCACACATTCCTTGAATGGGTGAATCCCATGATCCTGGGAGGCCATTCAAGGTAGTTATAACAATATCTTATTCTTCTTCGATTGCTTTGTCATAGCATCGAACACTTCCTTTTGGTGTCTTCAAGGATGACACATGAGGGATGAGACGATCTTTAATAGAATTTGCAATGATTCTCTTGGCTCCTCATCTCCCTCTGCCTCCTAGACCTTTCTTACTGAAATACTGATCCAAGTCAATTTCTTCAAGGATCACGGAGTTCCTATAATTCTTTCGATTTATATTCTTCTCTTCAAAATAGCTTGGTCAAGGAATCAAACATATCTGTAGGTGTCTTTAGGGAAGACACATGTGGTATAAGGTGATCCTCTTGGCCTTGACCAAGTTCTCCTTGTGTAAGGCTTTAGCCTCATCTCCCTCTGGAACTGGAACCTCTCCTCTTATGTAGGTGTCCAATTCATTTTCTTCAAGAACCAGTGAAATCCTATACTTCCATGCTTAGAAGTTGTCAGCTTTACCAAGCTTGTCATCAAGCTGGTGTGATTAGTCATTTTTGAAATGAGAACCTCAAATGTAAATAGCAAAAGATTAGATCTTACTGGTTTGAGGTGTCTGTCGTGGTTCCGGATCTGGTGGATCTAGGGTTTCTCAGAGAAACCCTAATTTTCAAAACTTGGAATATCAAACTTCTGATTGGATAAATGAATGGGCCTCTTCAAGGCGAGCTGTCCAATGTACTCCTTTTCTGGAAACAGTGGAGGGAAGCTCCCGAAACAGGAAGCCTTAGTTTTCCAAATTCTTCTGCAGAAAAGCCTAATATTGTTTCTACAGTATCTTCGAAGGTACTGCTTCTCTATGTCTAAAACTTCGCATTGAGGTAGCCTCGCTTGTCCTCTTTCCAAAACCACAGATTTGAGTAGAATTGGTTTCACCATTTGGGACTTATCAGAGTTTTCTCAAGGTGACTTCTTTCAGGACTGTTCAGTATAGCAAACTTGTACGGACTGACACATGTCCCTGTTTCATCATCAAGGTCTGAAACTTTTACCACAAAAAGTAAAGTCTGTGCCCTATCTGGAACATCTTGTGAAATTTCAGTTGGACCTTCGTAGCTTGAGATATAGCAATTCTCCCTAGCTGTCCTGTTTAGGAATGAATCCTGGAAGAGGTTGAAACCCTGATTTGGAGGAATCATATCTCATAGAATATAGCGATAATGAGGATGAAATTTTTACATAGGGTACATTAGGATTTTATGTTCGGCCTGTGAATATTTCGGCCCCTGAGCCTTCTTCAATATCAAGATACAACGAATGTACCAAAACTACTAGTTTTAGTATTTTAGGGATTTTCAGGCCCGGGGTCAACTTAGGGTTTGACTTTCCCGGAGTTTTACCCAACCAAAAATCTCGACCTTGGTCTCTAAACTTCGATTTTGACGAGGAGAGAAATCCTATGCTGGGCTCACTTAAAAATTCCTCTTCTGTAAAAAGCCCTAATTTCCCGCACCATAAACTGAAAATGCCCGGAATCAAATTCTGCTTCGACAGAAAGATGCGCCCTTCAATGGAGAGTTAGCCTAGCCTCCTTTTGCTGATGGATTGTGGAGAGAGACCCAAAAAGTAAGAAGCCCTAGCTTCTGTAGTTGCACAATGTCTTCTTCTCAGGTTAGCTCTGATACCATGTTAGATTTTTTATCATTTAAGCAATATGATCTTAGGATCTTATCTGAGAGAATAACATGCACAACAATCAATCACAAGAGACAATAGACACATAGATTTATCCTTGAGGAAACCATAAAGGAAAAACCCCGCAACTTCCTCAGAGATAGAATGAGCGCCAATGGCAGCAGTAAAACCCGAAGACAGAAAATATGATCCCCAACAGTTGTTCTTTCTCTCACTTGTGTGAGCACTTCCTCTCTCACTCATGTGCCCCAGTTGAGTGAGTGTGTGTGATAAATATAGAGGCTCACTCTCTATTTATACTAAATTCCGACTTGACAATTACTTACCAGGGCCGACATCTCTAGGAGGAGAGTCTAATAACCCTAGTGCCCCACAACTGTGGGGACTTTGCCCCCTTCATCAACAAGGAGGGTTAACCTCAACTCAATTGTGGGGACTATTGCCTCGACTTACAATGGAGGGTTAACCTCATTGACTTTACATGACTTTATTATATTAATGACTCTCCTGATAGGAACATCGGGGTACAATGAAATACAAATGATTCTCCCGATAGGAACATCGGGGTACAATATATAAAATATACAAGTGAATACATTTTGAAGTTACAAATACATCAACATAGCAGCAACAACACTGTACAGCCGTACAACAATAAGCTGCCTTGGGAACCGTACCATCTCACAGGTTTTTCTCAGTAATTTTTGGGTGTTTTAATTTTTCCATTTAGGGCATAAATCAATTTTCTGATATTGTAAAAGCTCTGTATTTTCTTAATAAAAATACCCTCTCCTACTGCTGCACCGGTTTTCCCATCTTGGGTTTTGTCCAGGTGTTTCTACCTAAAAAGATTGCGTCGTTTCTATTGATGTGATTGATGTTGTAATTGGTTCTCGGTTTTATATTCCGTTGCATACTGTAAAGAAGTTCATGTGTGGTTATTTCAGTTAAATTTAAATATATTGTTTTAGCCCTAGTTGTGCTTTAAAGGAAAATTTACATGGTATCAGAGCTCTGGTGAGCTAAAGCTGATAGATTTCCAGCAGCAATGATAAATCAGGGGCAAATCTATTGAAGACACAAACCTAGATTTGCAGATCTAGGGTTCGACAGGCACACTTCAGTATCGCTGTGCAGTTGAGAGTTGAGGATAGACTCCAGGGTGCTTAGAACTTTCCTACATGGAAAGAAAGGATCACAAAGATCCTGGACGTCAGTGATGCAGAGGAGCACATCGACTCCACGAAGGTTGCACCCACAGATCCGGTAGAGTTAGTAGCATGGAAGATGATTGATTCTAGAGCCATGTTGATCATCTTATATGGGGTGAAGGACCACATAGTCTCTCACCTTTCCAAGAAGAAGACCGCATTAGAGATGTGGAAGGCTTTGGAAACTCTGTACCAGAGCAAGAACAAGAACCGAAAGATGCTATTGCAAGAGAGGATGCGCAACACCAAGATGGCCAAGGGAGAAGGAGTGGTGCCTTTTCTCACAATGCTCACACAGATCAGGGATGATCTAGGAGCTGTTGGCTCTAAGACTGAGGATGAGGAGCTAGTTCAGATAGCCCTCAATGGCTTCTCTAAGCCATGGGACACTTGTGTCAAAGGTGTTGTGGCTCGGGAGAAGCTCCCTGATTGGCAGAGACTATGGGATGACTTTATGGAGGAGGAGAATTCATGGGTCAAGGATCAGGCTCATCCAATAGTGCCCCACAGATTGTGGATGAGGAGGCTCTAGTCCTTACAAGGAAGAGCAAGGGTAAGGCAAAGAGGAAGAAGGATGGTAAGAAGAACCTTGACATGTCAAAGGTCAGGTGTTTTATCTGCCACAAGCAGGGACACTTTGCCTCCCAGTGCCGAAGAAGAAGAGTAACACTCAGATGGCTGGATCTGCAGAGGTGGATGAGTTCAGCAGGAACTCCGATGAGGCGTTTTGCTTGATAGCTTGCATGGAAAGCACCACAGCGAGCAGTATATGGTACATCGACAGTGGAGCATCTAATCACATGACTGGACAAAAGAGATTCTTTAGAGACTTGTACGAGGGGGGAATAGGGATCCATGTTGAGCTGGGTGATGATGCGCGGTATCAGGCCCAGGGAGTTGGCACTGTCTCATTTGAGAGGGAGTTTGGCAAACCCCTCAGTTTTGCTGATGTGTTATGTTATACATAAAAGAAAACATCGGCATCGGCAAAAAATCGGCAAGGGTCCAGAAAACATCTTCTCGGCAACATTGGCGAAAAAAATCAGCAAACCGCGGCAAATATTTAAAAACACAAAATATATTGATTTTTTTCATAATTTTAAGCATATAAAGCAACAATGACATCAAATAAATACATTGACACATAAATATAGAAAAAACACTGATAGATATCATGTAGGCATGCCAAATATAATATGAGACATAAAAGTCGATACTGAAAGTCTGAATATAGTTGTCCAATAGTACTCAAAAGTGGGAAATCAATGGTCCAATACATATATGATATTACAAAATCACATCACAAAACTAGTAGCTAACTATCTATCTCTGAAATATAAATCAATGCCCTCTTCCCCTTTTACGGGAAAAGATAATGGGCTGTTTGCCAGGCCCGCCCCTGACAGTAGAAGGTCTTGGCCCTGTACTACTAGGTGCTAATGAGGGACTAGGTGCCAATGAGGGACTCGGTGCCAGTAAGGGAGTAGATGCATCGACCACTGTAGAAGGTGGTGCTGATGAAGCCACATCACCCTCCATGAAGTCCTCTGGGTCAAAGCGGTCCACCGCCTCCTCCTGTTCCTCCTCTTGCTCCTCCTCATCCTCCTACCCTTGCTGCTGCTGCTGCTGCTCCTCATCTCACCATGTAGGTTCCTCCTCCATGATAGGTAACTCAACCTCCACCCTCCACTTGGACAATACATCAATATTGCCCAAGCAAATGGCGTCCACATCGGGTGATTTCTCCACCTGCTTCATCCACAGTCGAAGATTGTAGTGGACATACACCAAGTCATTCGAGCGTGGGAAATCCAACCTGTAAGAGGGTGATAAAAATATTTAATGAGTCTTGACTCTTGAGTCTTGATGCCAGAGGAAACCAATATGAAACAGGATCTTAAATTACAATGAATTTAATTGCTTTGATAAAGTTCTTAGTCCTTACCTGGTGCGTTTCTTTGAGTGTATTTTATCAAAGACACTCCAATTACGCTCACATCCAGAAGAGCTACAGGTTTGGCTGAGGACTCGGATGGCAATTTTTTTAAAATTTGGTGCCCTTGCACCATGTCCTCCACCAAACACCTACAATAAACAAGAAAGAGAGAGAATCGGATTAAATAATTCAAATTTCAAATAAAATGATAAATCATAAAACACAATTAAAATTTAAGAATTTGAAGTTCAAAATACAAATAAATTCTAATTTGCAATCACTTACTTGGAGTCAAATTGTTCCTTGCACGAACAGCATCGGCATAGCCAAATAGTCTAGTAGCCTCTCGATACATCTCCATCTCATGAGTAATACTCTCCCAAGTCTCAAAATTAGGTACCATCCTATTCATACATTCGATAAGCCCTTCCAAAACCTCTTCATCAAAATCAAACTTACACTTGTATGAAAAGGCAGGGTTGAGGAAAAGTGCAGCTGCATGAATAGGTCGATGGAGCATCCCAGTCCATCGCGTATCAATCACCTCCCATAGCATCATGTGTCTATTGTGTCTAGGGCTACCCTTCCTGACATAATAAGACCGAATAGACTCTTTGGCCCTATCCATGGCCTCGTACAAATAGCCCATAGCGGGCTTGTCACTGTCAACTAATCTCAAAACCTTTACCAAAGGTTCACTGATTGAGCACACTTCCTCCACTCCTTCCCAAAAGGAGTCGGTGTAAACCAATCTAGCAATGGCTTTCCCATCCTCTCTCATGCTATATGTGCAATCTCGCCACTCATCACAAACAAACATTTGCTTCAGCTCAAACTGAACTCGAAGCAAAGACTGAAGAGAAATGAAGTTGGTGGCAAATCGTGTGATTCCAGGTCGCAACAATTCCTTGTTTCTCGTGCATCTCCTCATGAGGCTAAGAACCCAAGCATGGTTATATATGAATTTAGTGATACTCCTAGCCTGATCAACAACCTCCTTGATGAAGGGAATTTTCCCCACATCCTCCAGCATCAAATCAATACAATGTGCAGCGCATGGACTCCAAAATAGTGAGGGGTGCCTCTCCATAAGCAATCTACCAGCAGGCACATAATTGGCTGCATTATCTGTTATGATCTGCACCACATTGTCCACACCAATCTCCTGAAGGACCCCATCCAACAACTCACACAACAATGCTGCTTCTTTTACCTGTGTCGATGCATCAACGGATTTGATAAACATGGTACCTTTAGGGCACTGTACCAAGAAATTGAGAAGGGTCCTACCCTTCGCATCTGACCAACCATCAGACATCAATGTGCATCCAGAAATCTCCCATGACTGTTTGAATTCCTCCAATCTAGTATTGATGTCTTTCTTCTCTGCGTGAAGAATTGGGCCTCGAATCTCCTCATATGTAGGGCACTTGTACCCTGGGCCAACAATAGCAATGGCATCACACATAGGCTGAAAAAAAGGATTGTTTCTTGTTATTGTAAGAGGCAAGTCACTCTAGAAAAACATCCTCCCCATAATCCTATCTGCTTCTTCCTTCTCCCTTTTTTTAACCATGGACTTGATGCTATTCCGTGGAACAAAGAAAGATGAGGCAGCAGCCCTCACGGAAGTTAAACCCATGGCCGTGGAGCCCCCAACACTACCCTCAGTGGGATCCGGATGATCATAATCATATGTCCTTGAAGTCCTAGCCACTCCACCTGCAGCAAGTTCAGCTCTATTTGCAGCTGACTCTTCCCTTTTTCTATCTTTCGAGTGAATTACATCATGGGCCATTCTCATAATCTCGGGGGTAACGGCACTACAAAGCCCCACATCATGGCCAAGGAGTTTTGCCAAATGGTACTTCAACCTGCTAATGCTTCCTGTCATATGTTGTCCACACAATTTGCAATTCAATCGTTGTCGGTTTGTTCCATCTTCAGGGTCAGCATATTGCCAAAATGGGTCCAATGCCTTTGGCATTTTTGCAAAATGTATAACCTCAAAACTTAAAAGTCAAGACTCAAACCTGTGGCTGCAAAAAAAAAAAAAAAAAGACATTATGATTAAAAATTTAGTATATTACAAATTAAAAAAATTAAAAAAAAACATTATGATTAAAAAAAGACATTATGATTATCATAAAAAAATTAAAATGTATTATGAATCTACATTAAAATATAGTATACTGTGGCTGTAATACTACTATATTACTTTATAATATATATTAGTATATTACAGTTTACTATAATATAGTATATATATTATATAATATATAATATATAGTATATTATATAGTATATAGTATACAGTATATACTATATACTGTATATACAATACAGTATATAGTATATACTGGATACTATATAAATATATATAATATATAATATTTATATAGTATATATTATATAATATATATTATATATACTATATACTATACAGTATATACTGTATAGTAATATACAGTATATACTATATACTGTATAGTATATACAGTCTATACTATATATATTATATAGTAATAAGTATAATACTGTATATACTATACAGTTGCGCAATAACCCAATTCAAGAGTCGGATTGTCCACGACTCCACTGTCTTCGGATTGTGCACACGAATTCAAATTTCAACAATTTTTATTAAAAACTAAACTTTAAAACCATTACCAAGTTACTAACCTGTCTCCTCACCGCGGATGATTGCACTTGCAGTGAGCATTGAGCAGGCTGCAGATTCGATGGCCGTCGGAATATGATTACAAGTTACCCTCCCCATCTCCAATGGCGTCCGCGAAGAGTCTAATAATAATCGGAACCCTAAACAATGACCAAAATTGCCTTCTAACGTGCCCGAAGGTCAATCGACGATTTTTCGGAAAACATCGGTGATTTTTCCTTAACCTCGCGCGGCGCGATGTTTGGTAAATATCGTGATTTTTTCGTCGGTAAAAATCATCGGCCCGAAAATCTCGCGATTTTTCAGAACATCAGTGATTTTTCGGTGATGTTTTCTCCTATGGTGTTATATGTTCTAGGACTGACCAAGAACCTTATATTAGTCTCCACTCTAGAGGACAATGGATATCAGGTGAAGTTCCATGACCATAGAGTATATATCAGTACCAAGGGGCCAGGTAGGAGCTTGGATCAGGTGATTGGCAGAAGGAGCGGGAAAGTGTATAGACTACACTTTGAGCCTGCAAAGGCTCTAGTTAGCAGCAGCAGCAATAGTCAGGGTGAGTTGTGGCATAGGAGGATGGCACACTTACACCATGGAGCATTGAAGCATTTAAGACAGAAAGTCATTGGAGTTCCTCAGGTACAAGAGGAAAAACATGACCACTGCAAAGGTTGTGCTTTGGGGAAGAACATCAGGAATCCTTTCCCACAGAGTGAGCACAAGTCTAAGGAGCCCTTGGACTTGGTGCATCCTGATGTATGCAGACCTATGAGTGTCCATTCGTTCAATGGTTATAGCCACTGCGTAACCTTCATTGATGACTATTCCAGGAAGACCTGGATCTATTTCCTAAAGGCCAAGTCAAAGGTCTTTGAGAGGTTCCAAGAGTTTAAGACTATCATGGAGAACCAAATAAAAAAGAAGATTCAGGTGTTGAGAACAGACAACGGGGGTGAGTACACCTCCAATGAGTTCATGGAGTATTGTTCAGTAGAGGGGATCAAGAAGGAGCACACTGTGCCCCATACCCCACATCAGAATAAAGTTGTAGAGCGGAATAACAGGACTATGGTTGGAGCAACCAAGGACATGCTATTTGATCAAGGATTGCCACTATTCCTTTGGACCGAGGCATACAAGTCTGCAGTGTACATTCAGAACAGGTGTCCCCACATAGCTTTGGGGAGGAAGACACCAGAGGAGGTCTTCTCAGGCACTAGGCCAGATGTTAGTCACATTTGCATATTAAACAGTGTCTGCTATTGTCATGTTCATGCTGACAATAGGAAGAAGCTGGACCCTTCTGGAGAGAAGGGGTTACTTGTTGGTTATAGCGAGACTTCAAAGGCATACAAAGTTTACATTCCTGCTCTCAAGACGATCATTGTGAGCAGGGATGTTCAGTTCGACGAGGACAGGGCCTTGCGGAGATCTATGGACTTACTAACAGAGCAACAACCAACACAGGACGCAGGGATTAAGTTGGAGGAGCTAGATGTACAGGTACAGGTACAGACACAGGACATAGGTTATGGTAGTCAAAGGGAGTCAGGTGGACAGGATCCTTCAGTCATTGACTTGGAGGATGAGCTACAACAGGAGACAGATATCCAACAACTGTAGCAGGTTGACACTAGGCCAAGGCCTAAGTGGTTTAGATCCACAATGCAGGATTCCAGGCAGGTAGATCCTCCACAACGATCTTTTAGACGCAGTGTACCACCAGAGAGGCTTAATTACATGGCACTGATGTCAGAGTTGATTAAATCTGAACCTTCCATTTTCGAGGAGGCTGCACAACATGATGTGTGGCAAGAGGCCATGGTTGAGGAGTATGACTCAATCATGAAGAACTAGGTATAGGAGGTTGTGCCGAGACTTGAAGGCAAGAAGGTGGTAGGATCCAGGTGGATCTACAAGGTGAAGCATGCAACAAACGGAAGTGTGGATAAGTATAAGGCACTTTTCGTGGCTAAGGGGTTTTCACAGAAGGAGGGTATTGACTATGAGGAAACCTTCGCCCCTGTGGCCAGGTATTATTCTATTCGAACCATTATCTCTTTAGCAGCAGAGATGGGTTGGTGAGTTCATCAGATGGACATCAAGACTGCCTTCCTCAATGGAGTGATAGAGGAGGAGGTATATATTGAGAAACCAGAGGGGTTTGATGTGGAGAATAGAAAGTCGCATGTATGCAGACTGTATAGAGCTCTTTATGGGCTTAAGTAGGCACCTCAAGCATGGTACTCGAGGATAGACAACTATCTATGGGAGATGGGATTTCAGCGGAGTGAGGCTGACCACAACCTGTACTTCTTGACAGGTGAGGTGCCTCTCATACTGGTCCTATATGTGGATGATCTCTTTCTTACAGGAGATGAGAGGCCGATTGAAGACTGCAAGTCCAACCTTGCAGTTGAGTTTGAGATGAAAGACCTTGGTGTACAACAACCAATTTTTTTAATTCTCAGCCATACAATCGTATGAACTTACAATTAATTTTAATTTCTCTTTAATTTGTCATTTTTGCTCGAATTTGATGTGAAATAGTGCCGATATTTGCACAACTAGATGATTTATTCACTGATTCAATGATTTTCAGTGATTTTATGGAGAAATAAATTATTTTTTGGCTGTTTTGATTGTTCATGAGGTGTTTATGAGCATATCTTCTTAGAGTTGTGGGTTTTATAGCAGTTTGAGGACATATAGAGGGTTTATGAGGATGTTTGTGCATGGATCTGCCTAGATATGCATGTTTTGGGGTTATTTGAGGGTATATTTATTAGAAATTTTTGACTTGTCGCCTTTAACACACATGGGGGGAATGTGGTAGAAATATTCAATCCACTCGGTGTGTCCTTGGGGGCAAGTCTCGAGTCAAGGCTATCACCTTGTTCTTGAGTCCTCCGTTTAGGCCAACCCCTAATCGAAGCCAAGGGGGGTATACCCTATTAAATTCTAAGGCTGTTAAGGCTTTAGTGTGTTTGTGAACGAGTGAAATATTTAGGAGTTTAAAAAAGTAACAAGATACTTGCAAGTAGTTTCTGAGATAACATTTAAAATAAAGATCACAACAACATATGAGAGTAAAATTTTGGTAACACAATTGCTTTAATCGACACCATAATTCAGATACTTAATATAGATACAAAAAACAGACCAGTGACTTAAATGGAGTCACCAATGAAATAGGAGTGTTGAAGCCTAGAAGTGCTAAAAGATATGTTTTGCAAGTGCTCTTGGTAATTTTATTTTAAGATGTGAAAATGCGTGAATTAGATTAGGGGGGAAGGGACCTCAGAGTATACCTGATGGTAGGCGAAGTATGTCCAAAACCCTTATCCAATGCGGTTTCACGTGAAGAATAAGTGGGCTGGATCAGAGTCTCTGAGATGTGTCCAACACTACACTAACAAGGGTGCAGCCTGATGGTATCCCGAGGTCACCACCCAGTTTTCCTACTTCCTCTGTGAACTTTCCCCGCAATGGATTAATTTGAGGTGTTGGATTTTTGCCTTGGGAAGTTAATTGAAATGTGAATCTATCTTAACTAGCCACCCTCGTTGTTTTTGATGCAGCCAATTGTTCGGTGGAATTGCAGTGGTGTAAAGCATACACAACAGAGTCTTGTTGATTTTAAGGATTTTAAAAGCTGTGTTAGTTTTTTATAAAGGAAAAATAAACCTCTAAGAATCTCTTTCGGTTCAAATGAACCTCAATCGGGAAAGCAGGGAGGGGTTAATTTTAAACGAGAAGCAAAAATTAACACAATGAACTAAAAATCAAAGGTTTTCTAATTAAGCCTACCATGCATCTCTTTCCCCTTTCGGGCAACTCGGGAAGTCGTAGGGTTAGTATTTGTCTTAGTTTTGATCAAATAAAAATATAACAAATGCAATGATCAAAGTATGCTACTTTGAAAAAAAGAAACTAAGCTAAAAAAGGGGAAAACATGAAAAATGACACCGACATAGAGCCCCCCTGTTAATGTAATTGTAACTTTAGAAGATATTCACTTTTATATTTTATATTGTATTTGTACCTCCAACGGAGATGTTTATTCCTCCGGTCAGGAGAGTCATATTGTATTTAAGACATGTAAAGTCATTGAGGTTAACCCTCCATTGTATGTTGGGGCATTAGACCCTAGACTTAAGTTGTATTAGGGTTGTTAGATTCTCCTAGAGAAGTCGGCCCTGTTGAGGGAAAATTCAAGTCAGGATAAAGTATATATAGAGAGAGTGACTCTCTATTTTACACTCACTCACTCATCAAGTTTGCATGAGAGAGAGAGGACAAGCTCGCACAAGTGAAAGAGAGAGCAGTTGTCGAAGATCATCTTCATACTTTTGGGTTTTACTTTTGCTACTGGTGCTCATTTTATCTTTGAGGAAGTTATGGGGTTTTCTCCTATATGGTTTCCCCGAGGAAAATCTTTGTGTCTCTTGTTTCTTGTGATTATTGTTGTGCATGTTATTCTCTCATATAAGATCCTAGATTATATTGAGTAAACTGTAAAAATCTAACATGGTATCAGAGCCAAACTTAGAAGGCGGCATAGTGCAGCTGCAGAAACTAGAGCTTCTTAATATTTGGGTTTCTCTCCACAGATTATTAAGGAAAGGAGGCTAGGCTAACTTGCCTTAGGAGGGCGCATCTTCCTGTCGAAGCAGAATCTAATTTTGGGTATTTTCATTTTTTGGCCTGTCACTGTTGCGGGAAATTTAGGGCTTTTCACAGAAGCGGAATTTTGGAGTGCAATCAGCGTAGGATTGTTCTCCTCAAAATCAAAATTTTGAGACCAAGATCGAAGGTTTTGGTTGGGTAAAACTCCGGGAAAATCAAACCCTAATTTGACTCTGGACCAGAAAACTAGAACTGCAAAAGACCAGCTCCAGATCCAGTTTGGGCATCTCAAAGTGGTAAGATCTAAATCTTTTATATTTCCATTTGAGGTTCTCATTAAAGATGTCTCACCACACTGAGCTTGAGGATAAGCTTGAAGGAGCTGATAACTTTCGAGCACGGAAGTACAAGATTTCACTAGTCCTTGAAGAGAATGAACTTGACACCTACATAAATGAAGAAGTTCCAGTTCCAGAGGGAGATGAGGCTAAAACCTTACACAAGAAGAACTTGGTCAAGGCCAAGAGGATTATTGTTGATTCCATCAAGGATCACCTTATACCACATGTGTCTTCCTTAAAGACATCTAAAGAGATGTTTGATTCCTTAACCAAGCTATTTGAAGGAAAGAATATAAATCGAAAGATGACCTTGTGAAATCAGTTGAAGAATTTTAAGATCCAGAATGCAGAGACCATACAGTCATACTTTACAAGGGTCTCTAAAATCAATGAACAACTTGAAGATGTGGGAGAAGATATAGAGAATGGAGAAGTTGTGATGACCACCTTGAATGGTCTCCCTAGGTCATGGGACTCCTTTATTCAAGGAATTTGTGCTAGAAGAAAGTTAATCACTTTCAGTAGGATGTGGGAGGAATGCTCACAAAAAGAAGCTCGAATTATAGCTCGAGAAGAAAAGATGGGAAATGAAGATCGAGCTCTCACAGTACACACCAAGAATAACAAAAGGGAGCACTCTCATCACAAGAAAGAAAAACATCACCACCAAAGTCAAAAGGATAACCTTAGAAGACCTAGGAGAGATCTATTTAATATCACATGCTATACTTGTGCTGAGAAGGGACATTTTTCCAGAGATTGTCCCAAGAACAAAAAGAAGAAGAACAACAAGAAAAGACATCATGCTCACACTGCAGAGGATGATGAACCTCCCAGGAAGAGAACTAGAGGAGACAATGAAGATTCTTCAAGCAATGAAGAATATATTCTGATTTCAGCTCTCACAAGTACTATTTCACATGGGAGCAATGATTGGCTTGTAGACAGTGGGGCTTCCAAACATATGACAGGATTTAAGAAATCATTTGTGAATCTATCTGAACATGAGTCACCTCACAAGGTGAAACTTGGGGATGACTACCAATACCCTATAAAAGGAAGTGGTGAAGCCTCTTACAAGCTAAACTCTGGAAAATCTTTGAAGATGAAGGATGTTCTATATGTACCAGGACTCAAGAAGAATCTTCTCTACATATCTGCATTGGATGCAAAACGTATGAGGGTTGCATTTATTGATGGCCAAGTTCTTATGTGGCCAAAAGGAAAGACCATAGATGATGCATTAGTGATTGGAGAGCAAGAGGGAGGCTTATACAAATTGAAGGGCCAACCTGAACAAGCCTTGGTCCATGACTCCATGGAGCCAAGTGAATTATGGCATTGAAGGCTTGCACATGTGCACTATAGAGCATTGCCACTTGCAAGCAAAGTAATTAACGATCTTCCTGAAATACATACAAAGCATGAAGGCATCTGCAAAGGATGTGCGAAGAGAAAGAACATAAAGAAGACATTTCCAAGTAGCAAGAGCAAAGCAAAAGGAATCTTAGATGTCATCCACTTTGATGTATGTGGTCCAATGCCATCCAGTTCATTGAGTGGGTATGTATATTATGTTTTTTTCATTGATGATTTTTCTAGGAAGACCTAGATATATTTCTTGAAGAACAAAGATGAAGTATTCAACAAATTTAAGGAATTCAAAGCCCTGATGGAGAATCACACAGAAAAAAAATCAATACCTTTCGATCAGACAATGGCGGAGAATTTACATCAAAAGAATTCAAGGAATTATGTAGAGATTCAGGGATTAAGAGCGAGTTGACCACTCCATACAATCCACAACAAAATGGAGTTGCAGAAAGGAAGAATAGAACGATTATGGAAGCAACAAGAGCAATGCTTCATGATCAGGATCTTCCCATGCATCTATGGGCAGAAGTTGCAAGAACAACCGTGTATGTACAGAATCATACTCCACATAGAGTACTGGACAACAAGACACCAGAAGAAACTTTCTCCAACGAGAAACAAGAAGTCAGCCATCTCAGGATATTTGGATGCCCAGTGTACATACACATTCCAAAGGAGAAAAGAACGAAGTTAGACCCTTCAGGAAAGAAGGGAAGATTTGTGGGATATAGTGAAAACTTGAAGGCTTACAGAATATACTTTCCAGGATACAAGAAGATCGATATTAGGAGGGACGCGACATTTGACGAAGACTCATCATACAACAAATCCAAAAAACTACCTATTGAAGACATTGAAGAACCAGAAGTACCCACATTGAAGAACCAGAAGTACCCAAGATCTAAGATACAACAATGAATGAAGCAACTCCAGAAGAAGATCGAGAAATGGAAGAACCTCAGGAACCTATAGATCCACTCGGTGAGAAGAACTCTCACAAGAGGAAACTAGCATGGGTACAAGAGGCAATTCTAGATGCAGAGAGATATGGCGCTCCAGAAGGAATGCACAAAGAAAGCAAGAGACCTAGGCCATACTCCAGCTATGTAGCCCTGCTGTGCGACATCATTAACAAGGAACCTTCCAACTATGAAGAAGTGACAGAAAAGAAAGAATGGAAGGATGCCATGATCGAGGAATACCAGTCGATCATGAAGAATGATGTCTGGGATGTGGTCCCGAGACCAGAAGGGAAGTCTGTTGTGACTTCCAAGTGGATCTACAAGATCAAGCATGCTACAGATGGCAGCATAGAGAAATATAAAGCGAGATTTGTGGCACGTGGCTTCTCCCAAAAGGGAGGGATAGATTATGAGGAGACTTTTGCACCTGTAGCTAGATACACTTCCATCAGAACAATACTTGCTCTGGCTGCAGTGATGAAATGGAAGATGCACCAGATGGATGTCAAGACAACATTCTTAAATGGTGTAGTGGAAGAGGAAGTGTATGTGGAGCAACCACTCGGATTTGAGACACATGACAAACAAACTCATATGTGCAAATTGAAGAAAGCTTTGTACAGATTGAAGCAGGCGCCTAAGACATGGTACGATAGGATGGGCAACTTCCTGACTAGTTTGGGCTTTACCAAGAGTAAAGCAGACTCCAACCTTTACTACAAGGTTGAGAAAGGGAACCCAGTAATACTCGTACTGTATGTAGATGACCTGTTTGTGACAGGTGAAGATGGGTTGATTGCAGATACAAAGAGGAAGCTTGCTGCTGAGTTCAAGATGAAGGACTTAGGCATGATGCATTATTTTCTAGGTATGGAGGTGTGGCAGAGTTCAGATGGAGTCTTCCTTGGTCAAGGGAAGTATACAGTAGAGATCCTGAAGAGGTTTGGGATGATGGACTGCAAGGCAATAACCACACCCATGGCATCAAACTTGAAGCTACTTTGTGATGCTTCATCAGAGTCACTTGATGCCATGATATATCGTCAGATGATTGGGTCATTGATGTACTTGATGAACACGAGACCAGACATATGCTTTGCTGTGAACACTTTGAGCCAGTGCTTGATGGATCCGAGACAAGTTCGCCTGGTTGTTGCAAAGCATATATTGAGGTACCTGAAGGGTACAATTGATTATGGGCTCAGATATGATGCGAATCAAAAGGTTAACTTGCAAGGTTATGTTGATTCGGACTGGGCTGGCAGTGCCTTAGATAGGAAGAGCACTTCGGGGTGCTGCTTCAGTATGGGATCAGGTGTGATCTCTTGGTTTAACAGGAAGCAGTCCTGTGTGGCACTCAGTACAGCCGAAGTCGAATATGTTTTAGCCTGTTCAACTAGTTGTGAGGAAGTATGGCTTAGGAAGCTACTATCTGATTTGTTTGATCTCCAGTTAGAGGCGACTTGTATCTTCTGTGACAACCAGAGTTGTGTGAAGTTGTCTAGGAACCTAGTGTTCCATGTCAAGTCGAAGTATATTGAGATCAAGTACCACTAAAGCAGGGATATGGTGCAGAAAGGAGCAGTGAAGCTCCAGTGTGTTGTGACGGACAAGCAGATAGCCGATGTGTTGACCAAGCCACTAGCCAAAGTGAAGTTTGAATACTTTAGAGAAAAGCTTGGTGTACTTTAGATCGAGGCTCCTCCCAAAGGGAAGTGATGGATCCGGAAGACGCAAATGCACGAGAGCCATTCTCACATGATGGTAGGTGTGTCCTCCAATGGTGCAGATGTAAGGGCTGTGGTCGAGATGTGTGCATCTGGGCTGGGCTTCGAGTGACGATGAGATGAATTGAAGATGATAAGGTGATAGTAGGGCTTCAGGTTTTGCAGAGGCATATAATCAGTCCTGGGAGATTCTTCAAGTTTTGCAGAAGCATATAATCAGTCCTAGGGTGCTCCTTCAGGTTTTGCAGAGGCATCTAATCAGTCCTGGGAGATCCTTCAGGTTTTGCAAGGCATTAAGTCCTGAGCTATACCTACTTGATGATTTGAAGACCTACATGGAGGCTAGGCCTACATCCATCATGAAAAGGGGCTGGCTCCGTAGAACTTCCTATGACGAGTAGATTCGAGAGATAACACCATTTGATCGAGATGATCAAGACAACAACAACAATGGAGATGATGATCCAGCGTTGAAGACTTGTGCCTATGTGTATTGATGTCTGTGTCAAGAGAATACCTTCCTAGTTAAGAGGGAGTGTTAATGTAATTGTAACTTAAGAAGATATTCACTTGTATATTTTATATTGTATTTGTACCTCCGACGGAGATGTTCATTCCTCCGATCGAGAGAGTAATTATTGTATTTAAGACATGTAAAGTCATTGAGGTTAACCCTCCATTGTATGTTGGGGCATTAGACCCCATAGTTAAGTAGTATTAGGGTTATTAGACTCTCCTAAAGAAGTCCGCCCTGTTGAGGGAAAAAGTGAAGTCAGGATAAAGTATAAATAGAGAGAGTGACTCTCTATTTTACATACACACTCACTCATCAAGTTCGCATGAGAGAGAGAGGACAAGCTCGCACAAGTGAGAGAGAGAGCAGCTGTCGAAGATCGTCTTTATACTTTTGGGTTTTACTTTTGCTACTGGTGCTCATTCTATCTCTGAGGAAGTTACGAGGTTTTCTCCTTTACGGTTTCCCCGAGGAAAATCTGTGTCTCTTGTGATTATTGCTGTGCATGTTATTCTCTCAAATAAGATCCTAGATCATATTGAATAAACTGTAAAAATATAACACCCCCTGGGGGGATGGGGAGTGGGCTCTGAAGAGCTTATTCAAATATTTTTGTTATGCTCAGTTACAATGCCTGTTAGGAAAGGCCACTGGGTTCTTATAGAAAATGAACCCAAGGGCCTACAAATATTTGGAAAGAAAGCTATGGAAGTAGGGGGAACTCCTGGGAAGCTCTGGATGGCCCAAAATTCAATTTTTGGGCAGCGTTTCCTTCTCTTTTTTCATGGACCTGTTAAAAACGAGCAAGCTTTATCAGTGAAATATGCCCAAAAACACTTTGGAAGTGTCTTTGGACAACACACAAAAAATTGTAAAAATTATTAAGTTAAAACTATAAAAAAAGATGCAAAAAATAACCAAGGAAAGCAACTTTCCTTGGGATCTTGGCTTTGTTTTTGGGCATCCAATAAGACTATGCACTTAGATGCAAGATTTAATCTTTAGATTTCAAAGAAATACTACTTTATGCAAGCTAGAATTTTTCTTAATAATGCTTTGCGAAAAATAAGCCTTCTTATGCCAGATTTACTTGAATAAAGATTAAAAAAATGAAGCACTTGCTAGATCTGAGCTATTTGAATCTTGAAAACTAGATCTAAATCAAAAATTATCTTTTAGTGCATAGATCTAAGTAAGCAAGAAAGGTAACCAAATAGAGTATTGATTTTTAATGAAGAGAAGGGAAAGAGAAAGAGTATGTAGCCATAAAATTTTTTGCTCGGAAAGCTTTGTAGTGGGATGCTGAGGGGCTATGTCTTTCGTAATTGTTAGAAGTGGGGTGGAGTCAACCTAGATTCACACCTCTTCCACGCTAGGTATCCTGAAACTCAATCACACACTTACAACACCCGTGAGATATCTCGAAACACATATTCAAAGAGGTTAAGATAACATGTAAATAAACTTATTGACATGCAATATTTCACCTCTAAACATACATGATAACACAAAAATTAAAATAATCTTACTTTCAATTCCTATTCCTACTGATTTGGAGGAATCCTTACAGGCAAGATCTATACCATGAGAAATGCAAGAAAATGGACAAAATACATAGGTTACCTCATAGAAACATGACAATCTTAGCGCACACACAGTAGCACAACACCATTAGCCTCTAAAGCTTCTCTTTATTACAAACACAATAGCAATAACATCACAAATTACAATAGCATGCACTCTCTACTCCAAACCCAACTAGTTTGAGAGAGAGAGGCAAGGGCTTTATTTATAGCCAGACTGGCCAAGAGGGGTGCATCCATGACTGACAGATAGAGGTGGGGTTGAGAGATAGTCTAACTGAGTTGAAGTGTAGTGGAAGGGGAATGGAACTGGAGAGGTGGATGACACCTCTCTCACCAAACTCACCCATCCATTCATCCTGCACCAACACACCCACACGTGAGGGAGGAGAGAGAAGGGCACAACCTCTAGGCTACCGTGAGCCTGCAACCTCCCTCACCAACCTCAATCACATGCTTAAGTTAAGGAGAGGATACCTCATCTGAAGCCTATGCATCTGATTTCAATCAAATCCAACCATTTTCCACTAATTTAGGAATTTGGGATTTTCTCCATTATATAATGTTTTCTATTTTTTGGAGATTTTTGACGTAAGTGATAAATTTATCACTTAAAACTTAAGATAAGTGGGTTTTTGGGTTAAACATGTGCTTTGAGTTAGAAAATAAGCACCCCCATGGAAAAATCCGATCCCTAACCACACTTTTATCACATTTATAATTTTTGCAATTAAACTATTAAAAAATAGCCTAAGCTTATGAAAAGAAATATTTTCATAAAAAATTAAAATAAAACCTAGGGGGTGTTGTCGCCTTAAATGCACCTGGGGGGAATTTAACACAACAAAAATCTTCAAGATGCTAAGTGTGTCTTTGGGGGCAAGTCTCGAGTCAGATGTTATCACTTGATCCTGACTCCTCTGTTTAGTCCACTGCTAACGGAGCCAAGGGGGGTAGTCCCTATGAAAGAGTTTCTAAGGCTCTTACTTTTATTAGTTATGAATGAAATGTTTTTGTTAGGAGTTTTGACAAATCAATACTGAAACAAGCTACTTGCAAGTAAAATTAATATAACAGCAACATGAAAATAGATATGGAAATTATAACATAAAAGACCTGAAAGCAAAATATGAAATTGAAGATAGTGCTGGTGCCAAATGGAGTCTATTGCTGCTAAAAGCTGTAAATGCATTACAAGTGGAATCTTGGTCAGTTTTAAAGTTATTAAGGATGAATTAAGTAATGGGGAAGGGGATTCTCGATATACTGTGACATACTGAGAATATGTCCGAATTTTGAGAAGATTGGCTCCCCACGGAAAAATGTGGGTTAGATGGAGTCGTGGAGGGGCGTTCAACACTACACAAACAAGGATGTAGCATAACCGGACCTCATGATCGCTTTCTAGTTGTTCCCGCTTTCCCTGAAGAATTTGTCCACTATTTCTCAAGCTTGTTACGCCGGATTTCCGTAATGTTTTGGGGAAGTTGCTTTTATTAATGTGAGTTTGCTTAGTTAGATGTGAGAAATCAATTACTGCGCATTCTTGCTTTTGATTATCCCAAAGCTCAGGGCGAACCTGCAATGGGCAAGAGCACACACTGGAATGGAAAATTGTTTTTTCTAAATTGATATTGTAAAATGAAAAATTGGTGAGACTAATTACTACGATAAGGAATATCTTTTCCCCAAACGAGCAAGCTCCTTTGGCTAATTCAGTAGATCAATACCGGGTTAATGTTCGTTACTTTATCCAAAATGAAAGGAAGAAAACTAAAACTAACTAGCATGGAATATAACCCGTGAAGGCGGATTGTGTGCATGTGTTGTAAAAATAAAACGTTAGAAAAAGACACCATAAAAAGACACTACGAGACCTCCCAAGGGGGATGGAGTGTGGGTGCTGTGTAGCCGACTTGCTTTTTATTTATGATTACTTACAATGCTTAAAAGACAAATAAATGCTTTTTGACCCTTGAAAATGGGTCAAAAAGGCTTACAAACTTGCTTAAGGAAGAAAAGGAATGAAGGAGGGGGATGGTAGATGGATAGTGGGTGCTTTGGATGACAAAATAACTTGATTTTTCGGCAGCACCTCCCTCTCTTTTTCCTTCGACCTGCTAAAAACCAACAAGCTAATGAAGCAAAGTTGGTGGGTTAATGCCTTAAAATATATAAAAAATACAACCTAGTAATTGCCGAAAGATAGAAAAATTTTGCTACTTCGAGAACTAGGAAAGAGAAACTAGATCTAAGCTTTTGATTATGAAACAAAAGCACTTTTTAGATCTAATCAAACAAGTAAATTAAAAAGATGAAATTTAGCATACGATTTACTTGTTAAATGAAAACCAAGAGAGAAAGATAAATTTTTAAGGAGAAGAAAAACTGCTTAAGTCATGAGTCTTTCTTGCAAGATTGGAAGGATCTTTGATGCGGGCAAGGAATGCTTATGTGTTGGTTTCAACTTATAATCCAAAGCAACGGTAATGCAACCGAGCTCAACCTTTCACTCAGGAGGGGAATCTGCACAGTTATCAAGCTTGCACAAAATGCATTGGATATGGTACACCCCATAGTTAGAAAACCAAAAGATCATGAATTATAACCGACTAAAGCACGAACTCTTAGATCGTTAATAGCGAGAAAGTAAATAAGCAAATTGACAGCTGTAATTGCTTACCCTACGTGCTACAGAGAGCCTTCTAAGCCAGACTAGTAGTTATGCAAAGCAAAATAATTGAACAATATTACCTCACAAAGAAATCACCATATGCACAACTTTCCACAGATCATGAGCCTCCAAAGCCTTTCAAATTTTATTCATAAACAACAATAACAATGATACAAGAGCATAGGTTCTTTGCTTTCGGCCGGAATGAGGAAAAAGAACTTGCTTAAATAGAATTTACAAACCCCCAGGGGTGCACCAACCAACATAAGAGAAGGAGTTAACTGGAATTGTTTGAGTGATTGATTGGATGTGACTATAATGAGGAGACAACACCTCTCCAAAGAGAGATGTGCCCTCCTTTGGATGCTTTACCAACCCACTTCTTACTTGCCATAATAACAAGACGCCAATCCAATGATGGGGGTGCATATTCTTCATGATAATGACTTGCTACCTACTGTTACCACCTAAGTTGTACTTGGTGGTTTTTTCAAGCAAGCCGATGAAGTAGAACAAGTACACTTGTTCATGATCAGAGTTCTAAAGTCTGCCAACCTTTTTTGAGGAGTCTGTTCGGAAGTTTTTGTAACACATGTTCATACCCCCTTGGGGAAATTGTAAAAAATGTCCTAGCATTTGATTTTTTATAAAAGGCTCGGCTTCCCAGACTTGATCATCAAGCCGACTAGCCCAGAGTGTTTTTTCCCTTGGTTATTATTGGTTGTTGAACACACGACTAATAATTTCCGACTTTTTTACTCACACCTCCAAAGCTGGGGTAGTCGTTTTGGTGTTTCAGCCTTAGGAGGTTATTAGAGCCTTCGTGTCAGTGTTTTTCAGCATGTTAGGCATTCGAATTGATTCGTATGGACATGTACTAGCCCCACCTAGAGTTTCGTCAATTTCCGAGAAAAATATATATATATTTTTTTTTTCGTTTCTTAAGCCACTTTTCAATGGTTTAATTAAAAGATTTCAAAATGTAATAAAAGTCAGTCACGGAGTTTGTTTTTGACGTGGGGACACCCGTTTTCACACTCATAGCGTCCACTTTACCTCAAGGACCACTTTCCACATCAGTCGGGCAACCGGAACACCCCGTGGAGCATTATTCAGCTAAAGATGCATCCGAAGGGTGTTTTAATGCTAAATTAGGACATTTTGGCATAAAGGACAAAGTTGAAACAAGTAAAAGAAATAAAGTATTAAGATATGGGGTGACATGGCATGGGTCCCCCATAATCATATGACTCTTTTCCATGTGAAGGCCATTAAAACATTGGATAGTTTTATAAGGTTTTGAGTTATATGTTAAAGGGAATGACGCCAATTCTTTTTGTGAGGGACTCACGCTAGCTCCAAGTCAAGATCGCGTTAGTATGAAGTGTGGACCCCATTCAAGGTTGGTTTAATTATTTGAAGTTCAAACTTTGTTTAAAAAACAAGTTGTAAACATGGTGTGTTATGAGGGTGAGTCAAACTATCACCCACATCACATGAAACTCGCGTGAGGGAATGAAGGAGGGGTGGACCCCATTCAAGGTTTAAAGCTTGGTGTATATTCAACGTTGGTTCAAACCTTGTTTTATTCCTTTTGGTGGATAGCGAATCATGCTATTGGGTGACATCACCCTCTTTCACCAACTTTATGAAGTGTGGAGGATTGATGCCAATGGAAGGTTGGTGGAGTTGGTGGGTGCTTGCTGTGGTGGTAGGATGATGGTGAGTTAAGTGAGAGAGGTGTCAATCACCTCTGCAGTTCCTCTTCAATTCAACTCAATGTGACTCCTCTTTAGCTCAGTTCAACTCAGTTACACTCTGGGTTTATCTTCTGTATAGGTAGCACCCCCCTAGGTCATTTTTGCTATTTAAGCAAGGCTCCTTTCCTCGTTTTGGCATGGTCAGAGGATCAAAGGAATGCTCAAGTGTTGTATTGTAATTGTAATACTCTTTGGAATAATAGAAAGACTTTGGAGGTCTCATGTGGTGTATGGCTCAAGTGTGTGGATGAACATTGCATAATTCATGAGGTAATTTGTATCATTCATTTTTGTTGTATTTTTTTGGTTTGCTGTGGGCCTACAAGGAGAATTAATCTCAGTAGGGTAAGAAATTTCTAGCTTGATTATTTCTTATTGATTAGTTGCATTAGATCTTTTGGATGTATATGTTATTTTTGTTTAAATGCATGTTTTCCGAGTTTCTTTTTTAGTTAACACCCTTGCGTTTAACCATGTCTTTGTGCAAGAAATAATGAATTGATACAGGTATCTAGGCTTGAACGTTTGGTTGATCTTGTTTGACTCCTCCAATTTTCGAGCACTTCCAAGAAGCATAGTCCCTCTGTTTTCCACGACTCAAAGGATTCCCAAGCTTGGAACTATCTCCTCTTTTTTCTTTCCTTTACTTCTAAATTTAATCTTTCTCGGTTACGATTACTCACATGCTTAAGTAGTTTAGTTTCTCTTTCAAGGAATATCTAAAGGCTGATCTATTTAAACATGTATCTAGATCTAGAAACATAAAGTAATATTTTCAAAGTAGATCTAGTTTTTATTAAGTACTTGTGCATATTTTCAATCTTTTAGTACTTAATATTTTTATATTCTTAACGCTTTATTCGGCACATTTGGTGCATTACAGGTAGTTGGTTTTTTACTTTTATTGCCAGGACAAAGAGAGCTGCTGCCGTAAAATCAAAGATCTAAGTTGTTCAAAGACCTCCTGGAGCACCACTCTTGATCTTGTCTTATTCATAAGACCTGTAAGCCTTTGGATCTAGATCTGTAAGGACCATTGGCATCCACATCAAGCATTGTAAATACCATAATAAATATTTTGAGTAGGCTCCTTCAAAGCCCACTTTCCATCCACCCTGGGGGGGTTTTGCGTTGGTGCACTTTTTTCATGGTTTTGCTTTTGTTAGTGTAGTTTTGTTTTATAGATTAGTATACTTTGTTTTTTCAAAGTTTTAGATTCATTGCAAAGTAATACAAATACTAACCCCACGACTTCCCGAGTTACCCGAAGGGGAAAGAGATGCGTGGTAGGATTAATTAGAAAACCTTGTGTTTGTACTGCTTTTATTTATTTTTAGTAATTTACTCCCCTTTCTCTCCCGATTAGGGTTTATAACCTAAAAGAGACTCTTGGGGATTTAATAAACAAACACACTACAAGTTTAAAATCCTTAAAATTTACTGAGGCTTCGTTGTTTGTGCTCTGCATCGTTGCCGTTCGTCCGAACAATTGGTTGCATCAAAAGCAATGTGGGTGACTAGATTACTTAGTTTTCACGCCCCAAATTAACCTCCCTGGCAAAAATCCAACGTCTCGAATTAATTCATTGCGGTGGCAAAATTCACAGAGGAAGCGAGAACAACTAGGTAGCGACCTTGAGACACCGTTAGGCTACACCCTTGTTGGTGTAGTGTTGAACATGTCTCAGAGACTCCAACCAGCGCACATATTCCTTGCGGGGAGCTGCATTGGATAACGATTTTGGACATACTCCTCGTACCTTTGGGTATATTTGGAGTCCCCTTTCCCCCTAATTTAATCAATTCATCCCCACATTAATCTAAAATTTGACCAAGAGCACTTGCAACGTTTTCCCTTTCAAGCAATACAACAACATTTTCATCCGTGGACTCCATTTTGGTACTGGTTCTTTACTTGATATAATCATATGTTCCCACATGCTTTACTTATCATATATTGATCTTTATGCTGTTGTGGTTTAATTCCGTTGTAATATCTTGTGTTATTTTTTGTTTACCAAACTCCTAAATAAATCATTCATCACCATTACATTAAGCCTTAACATCCTTAGCAATTTATTAGGGTCTAACCCCTTGGCTTCGATTAGGAGTTGGCTTAAACGGAGGAGTCAAGAACAAGGTGACAACCTTGACTCGAGACTTGCCCCTAAGGACACACCGAGTGGCTTGAAGATTTCTGCCACGTCCCCTCGACACATGTGAAGGGCGGCACCACCTACCAAATCCCTACCAAAGCTCATGCTAAAATTAAGGAGGGGACTTGCCCTTCCTTTCCATGTCACTGCATGCCAATGAGATGAAGCGAAAACATCAACATGAGAGTCCACAAGCAGGGCGTGAGTATAAGCTTTGGTTATTCTCTAACCTCCACACATTAATGAATAATGACGCTTTTAAACCAAAGTATGATGTCATCCACCATATAAAGCAATTGCCACCCTTTCCAAGTCATAATTTTGACTTTAGTGCAATTTTTCATAATTTTAGCTTTTTTTAAATGTTTTGTAGCATTTTTAGTGAAATGATGCCATACGAGACAAAATAGTCACCCAGAGCATATGAAAAGTGGCCTTTGGGGTAAAGGAGGTGCTCCAAGTTTGAAAACGAGCCCATCCACGCCAAAAACGGACTCCAGATCATACCTTTATTACACTTTGATTTTTTTCAATTAAACCATTAAAAAATGGCTTAAAAAACGAAAAAAATATTTCAATCGGAATCCGACGAAACTCTAGGGGGACCTAGTACATGTCCATATGACTCAATACCGATGCCTAACACGCTTATATACATCGACACATGAACTTTAATAACCTCCTAAGGCATAACCACCAAGACGACCATTCCAGCTTTGAAGGAGCGGTGAAAAACTTGAAAATTATACATCGCTTATTCAACATTGCATAATTGACTAAGGAAAAAACACCTTGGAATGATTGGATTGATGGCGAAGTCCCATGAAGCCAAGTCCTTTACAAAATTTTTTCCGTGTTAGAGCATTTATTACAACGCCTGCAAGGGGTATGAACTAAGATACCAGACACGTCCAAAAGGGCCCACATGTCCTGTGTCCGCGTGTCTGACACAGACACACTAACAGAGTGTGTCAGACATGACTTTTCAGCGTGTCCCGATTTCAGACACACGTGTTCCCGCGTTGTCACCAACGTGTCTTGATTTTAGGACACGTTTTTCACGGAAGGGATGCCCTGAAATGCTTTAAATCAATTTATCACTTTCTTTTTATCATTTGCAAGTGTGGAGAGGGCTCTAAAGTGTGTTTGTTGTGTAGGTGAAGAAGATTTGAAGGATTTGGAAGGGTTTCCAAGTGCATTGAGGGTGGATTTTGCTGGGTGGATTGCAAGCTCAACCATCAAACAAGAAGAACAATGTATCAATCAGCTAGGGCAAGAGCTAAAGGGAAAAGGAAAGGGAGAAATGCCCCATATAATGTCTCCCCTCCTATTCCTCCAAGCACAAGCTCTTTTACTCCTCCTGTTAGTGCTCCATCTATTGCTAGTGGAGCTCATGCTCCATTGAACCCTGTTTTATCAAGACAACAAGCCCAAGAGAAAAAATACTCTTTGTGAAGGTATGTGACTAGGAAAGAAGGGCCTGGGGAAAAGCTAGGTGTGGAAGGCAATGTGTGTTGAACTTGCAATTTTTGTAAGAACGAGCTTAAGAGCACATACTATCGGGTTAAGAGCCATTTGTTGGCCCTTCCTTCTAGTGGGAATTCTTCATGTAAAGTAGTGAGTGTTACCCAAAGGAGGGATATGGGAAAAGAGGATCAAGAAGGCTTAGGCAATGTAGCAATAGCAAGCAAGAAAAAGAATGAGGATCCTTTTCCATTCTTAAGGAAACCCTCTAGCATTCAACCTCCATTTCCACCTAGCAGAGGTGATACATATCCAGCAAGAAAGAGGCCATCTTCAAGTGGTCCAATGGAAAAGATTTTCCAACAAGAGGCGCGAGAAGAGGTGGACCTCACCATTGCATTGTTTTCCTACCTCAACTTCATCTCATTCAATGTTGCACGGTCACCATTGTTTATTGAGATGTGTCGAAGTCTCATTGAATGAGCTCCAACTGGTTATGTGCCTCTTGGTTTAGAGAAGCTTAGAACCACATTGTTGGTTAAGGAAAAGAAGGAGGTGGATAAAATTCTTGAGCCAATTAGATCAACATGGCCCTCATTCGGAGTGAGTATTGTTTCTGATGGATGGACAGATCCAACACGCCATCCACTCATCAATTTCATGGTATCTTCCCAAAATGGACCGGTGTTCTTGAAAGCGGTGGATGCTCTTGGGAAATACAAGGATGCACATTTTATGGGTGAGTTATTCATCAAAATCATTGAAGAAGTAGGTGTTAATTCTTGTGTACAAATCATCATGGAAAATGCACATGTTTGCAAGGCCGTTGGCATGATTGTGGAAACTAAATATCCATAGGTATTTACATTTTGGACACCTTTCATTGCTAATTTGCTCATTGTTTGAATTTATCACAAGATTCATAGGGGAAAGGTCATTTTAATGATTTGAGTTGTTAGTGTTGTAAAGCCATGTATACTTGCTTTTATTGGCCTTACAGATTTTTTGGACACCTTGCATTGTCCATTCCTTGAATTTAGCACTCAAATCCATTGCTTCAGATGTGACATGGATAGGTAAAACTATTGAGCATGCACGCCATATCCGTATCTTTGTACAAAACCACACAAATTCCCTCACCATCTACAAAGAATACACACATAATTCATTGCTGAATATTGCAGATACTCGGTTTGCTTTTTCATTCATCATGCTCAAGAGGTTGAGGGAGGTCAAAACTGCTATTGGGTCCATGGTGATTTCAGAGTATTGGTCTTTCTGGAGAAAGATGGATCAAAGTGCCTCAAAAAACGTGAAGGACACAATATTAGATGATGTTTGGTGGGAGAGGGTGGATCTTACCATTAAGATCATGGAGCCTCTCATTTCTTTGTTGCGGTTTGCTGACACGACCCAGCCCATCCTAGCGGATGTTTATGAGGGGTGGGATTCCATGATTGAGTTCATGAGGACCATTGTTATGGAGAATGAGTGTCCCGAGTATGAGACATCGACAAAGAACTTATGGTCCACCATTCCGGATATATTTATCTACAGGTCAGATAAGAATTGCACACCTTTGCATTGCTTGGACCACTCCTTGAACCCGAAGTTCTACAGTTAGGAATGGCTCAATGGTGGGCCCTCACATAGATTCCCTCCTTACATGGATGGAGAGATTTCACTAGGGAGGAAGATAGCATTTAGGCGGCTATTTCAGGATAGAGACTTATTTAATGAGGTGAAGGAGGGATTTGTAGAGTTTTCCACTGCTACTGGGAGATTTGGAGGCTATGATGTGGTAGGATACAAGGGAGTTAAGAAGCCCTATAATTGGTGGGAAAATCCCAGGGCAACATGCCCTCTTCTATAGAAGCTAGCCTTGAGGATCATCTCTCAAGTTACATCATCCTCTAGCTGTGAGAGAAATTGGAGCACATATGGCAACTTGTACAGTTTGAAGAAGAGTAGGCTTGAGCAGTCCAGAGCAGAGACGATGGTGTATGTGCACACCAACCTTCGTCTTATTTATAGGAAGAGGGAGGAGTGGGTGAAGGGAAAGACAAAGATGTGGGATGTCTTTCCTAATGATATGGGTTTGGACAACAGTATTGAGTTGGCATTAGCCAATCTGGATCTTAATGATCCAGTGCTAGAGCCGGTGACATTTGAATTTTGATGATAGTCATCCTTTGGAGGGGTCATCCTCCACACCAACAGATCAAGATCCTCAGATGGGCGGAGAGGAGGAGGAGGAGGAAGAAGAGAGCAATGATGAGTTTGTTGATTCAACCATGGAGGAGGACTATTGATAGATGAGATTCTTCATTCTTCCATCTTGATCTACCCCTTTTTGTATTAACTATTATTATTAGTCTATTTGGCATTTGACAGTGGCATTTCGACATCTATGTAATACTGTATACATTTTGATTTTGATGACTTAATGAGAAATATGGTTCTGACTCCTTAGTATTGACATCTAGATCTATGACTATCATGAGTATCATGAATTATCTATGTGTCTCATAATCTCATTGTGATCACTTTGATTTGTAAATGTGTAATTACTAATGTTAAATGTGCATTTATTATGATTTCTATTGAATATTTGTAAAAATTTGGACCTATATGTCTATATTTTTAATATATATAATTAAAAAAATATATATACATATAACGTGTCCTACGTGTCCCTGATTCCGGGGGTCATCGTGTCCGTGTGGAACACTTGAATCCTAGTGTCCTTTGTGTCTCGTGTCCTACGTGTCCTTGTGTTAGTTGACTTAGGGTATGGACATGCATTTTATTAAAAAAAAGGGACCACAATAGGTCTTGATGTAACCACAGAACTTTTGAGCACTGACAATGAACAATTGACTTGTTCAATACTCTAGTGGCTCACTGGAAATCCACTAAGTGCAAATTAGTGGATAACATGGGGAACTAGCACATGTCCATATGACTCAATATTAATGCCTAACATGTTTATAAACATTGACACAGACTCTAATAACCTCCCTAGGCTTAACCATCAAGACGACTACCCCAACTTTGGAGGTGTGAGTGAAAAACTCTGAAATTATTAGTCTTTGTTCAACAACAAATAATCACCAAGGGAAAAAACACTCTGGGCTAGTTGATGTCTAAGTCTAGGAGATTGAGTCTTTTACATACTTCACCATGCTAGGACATTTTATTACAACTCCCCCAAGGGGATATGAATGTGGTACATGAAAAACTTAAGAAAATTCCCAAAAGAAGCCTGGCTGACTTTTGACCTCTGAAAAATGAACAATTGTGCTTGTTCAACTTTGGCGGCTCACTTGAAAAATTCACCAAGTACAACTTTGGTGGTAACAGGCCTATGAAGACAACATCAGTCTTTCATGCTAGGTATTTCTTGTTGTTCATAGATTACTTCACTTGAGAAATGTGGGTGTATTTTTTAAAGTTAAAATTAGATGTATTTGCTAAGTTAAAGAAGTTTAAAGAAATGGTGGAAAAACAATCTAGGGGTTGCATTAGATTTCTCAGGTTTGATAATGGTGGAGAATTTTGCTCCATAGAATTTAATAACTTTTGTATTGGAGAGGCTATTCAAAATCATTACATCACACCCTACACTCAATATAATGGGGTGATAAAGAGGCATAACCGCACTATTGTTGAGATGGCATGTTGTATGTTAGAAAAGAAATATGTTTCTTACAAAAGCAAGCACATTGTAGTGTTTTCTTAATAGATCTCCAACAAAGGCAGTGCAAAAGAAGACTCCAAAGGAAGCATGGTCTGGACAAAAACCACAAGTCATCTCAAAGTTTTTGGTTCAGTTGTATATGCATAGGTTATTAAAGAACAACGAATCAAACTCGATCCCAAAAGAAAGAAATTGATGCTCATAGGCTACAGTGACACTCACAAAGCACATACGTTAGTTGATGTGGAAATTGACAAAGTAAACTTTAGTCAAGATTTTGTGGTCAATGAGAATCCAAGGCTCTTTCAGAGTAATTTGGAGCTGAAAATTTCCGAGATTACATATTACAGAGAACCGTTTTCTCTCTTTGTGTTTGTTACCTCCCAACCTTTATGTGAGTGGAAAAACTCTCAATCCATTAGCACAACTTAGATGGCAACTAAGGTTGGATGTCGCAGTGACCTCAACATTCACAACCTTTCACTTTAGGCCTAACTCTCTAATCCAAAGCCTGGCGGGGTATCCCTAACAAATTAAGGGTTTTAAAGTCTAGATGGAATATTTATTAATTAGAGTTGCCTAGACTAGCTATGTACAATGTATAATATAAGCAATGAGATAACATGCACTTAGTGAAATAAGATTAAACACCATAATTATATATGTAGCATGGGAGCCGCTCCCGACTTTTAGGAAACTCGTTCCCGAAGTTTCGACGTTCTAGGAAACTTGTAGGAAACTTTCCCAATCCAAAGGAAACTGTTCCGGATTGTTGGGAACTTTTACCCTCTAAAATCGGGAAAAGTTTTTTTGTGCGTTTCGTTCACCAAGAACTTCCATTCATTTATGATGGCCATGTTGGTTGTTAACAACATTCATATTTCCTCGTGACCATACATATACATGGTTGACTCTTAATTTTTTCTCTAGAAAACTAAGTTGCAATAAAAGTCTTTTTCATGCTACCTTGTCGCGTTGGTGCACCGATTTCTGTCTATCGCTCGTGCTAGAGTATTCACTCATCACAACAATGAATTGCAGTTACCACTAATCAATAATAAATGTAAATCTATTTTGACTTTTTATATTTTAAATAAAAGAAGATAAATTTATTTATTTTACTATTTACTTTATGAATAAAAATAAACTTTTAACTAATTGGAAATGGTTTTAAATCTTACTTTAAAACTAAATTCATATATTACATATAAATAAAAATTATCTTGATTTTTATTTTATAATAATCTAAATTTGAATATTTATACACCTTTGCAAATGCCCTAGCATAGAATGTCATGTAAACAGATAATATTCTAATAAATTTAATTTTAGTTGACACAAAATTGAAAACTTGCTCTATACATATAGCCACAAATATAGGGACTATAACTTCTAAAAGTGCTCACTTTTGAAAGAGTCCACCTTATATAATCAATGACATGGATAGTAGTCTTGGTTTTACTGTCATTTCCATTTGCTAAGATGCTCTAGTTACAACCACTATACAAGGAATATGTTAAGTCATCTGGTTTGTGTTAATGTTTATTTTCTTCTCTATGTTTCTTCTCTTCTCATGTTTTTTTTAATTATTTTATTTTTATATTTTTTATATTTTTTATTATATATTATTGATGTTCCCAACCTGTCGTTTCCTGCAAATTTGGGAGAAACTTCTAGACGTATCCGATACTTGTACCCACGTTCCCTACGTTCCTGCATTCCGGAAACTTATACGTTGGCAACATGCTTAGCCTATATAGAATACTCCCCATTCTGTCAAGGTAGCAGGCATTAACTGAAAGGCGGGGTTCTTTCTATTCCTAAATATGCATCTGGATATTGAGGAAGAAGGGGCACTTCACAACAAATCCCCAGTCCTAGGCAGTTCATTCGCTTGTATGCATCACCGGTAATGCAGTTTGCTCGCCTGCTGTGCCCTGCCGTTCCATTTCCCTATCCAGCCCGTGCACCATAGATAATTATATAACCATAATAATATGTGCTTACGACTAACCATTTCAGTGCAACTTAGAATGTAAGAAGTGTTTTAGGGACATCTTAGTGTATGTTTGTGGCTTTGGCTCACAAGTTATCTTGAGTTAATTTCCAAAATGAAGAACAAGACACATTTATGAGACTTAATGGGGCTATTCTAGCATTAAATAAGTTATATCTCATGCTTCCTACTATTAATCATGTTTTATAACAACCTTCTGAAACTGAACTTCATTCTTTACTATTTGTTCTATTTCAGAAACATACCCTATGTTTATGTTTACAAGGCAATGGATCTTTTGTATTTGTGTTGATTATTGTTGGCAATCTTCACACATTTGTGTTAGGAAAACAGTTCTTTACAAACTTTGCTCTGTATTTAAAAAAAGTGATCAATGGTTCTAAGTCAATAATTTGTTTGCTGATGTCATAAAACTCCATGAATGACTTGTGCTAGGTATATTTCAACTGATATTGGTTCAGGATGCCATGTACATGTGAGTTTATGGCAAAATGGCAAGAACAAGTTCATGGCTGAAGATGGGTCAATTACTAAGCATGGTATGTCGACGATTGGGGAGGAGTTTATGGCTGGTGTNTACATGTGAGTTTATGGCAAAATGGCAAGAACAAGTTCATGGCTGAAGATGGGTCAATTACTAAGCATGGTATGTCGACGATTGGGGAGGAGTTTATGGCTGGGGTCTTCCACCATCTTCCATCCATATTGGCCTTTACTGCTCCATTGCCAAACAGGTAAGACCACAAACCATTGGCCTTGCCATGGAATTCCACTGCTTCTATAATCAGTCTCTAGATAAGGTTATTGCTTTCAAATATTCTTTTGCAGAGGATCCCTTAGAAAGTGAAAATGAATTGTTTATTTAATTCTTCAATAAAAACATATAATCATATAAACCTAAAAATGACCTCTTTTTGGTTATATGTTTTTCATGTGAATTTTTCAAACTCTTTAAAGCTTAAACAGATCTGGTTTATTATTATACTTTCAATTAGCTATTGCCAAACAGGTAAGACCACAAACCATTGGCCTTGCCATGGGTTTCCACTGCTTCTATAATCAGTCTCTAGATAAGGTTATTGCTATCAAATATTCTTTTGCAGAGGATCCTTTAGAAAGTGAAAATGAATTGTTTATGTAATTCCTCAAGAAAAACATATAATCATATAAGCCTAAAAATGACTGCTTTTTTATTACATGTTTTTCATGTAAATTTTTTAATCTCTTTAAAGTTTAAACAGATCTGGTTTATCTCTTCAGTTAAGCATTCACTTCAGATTATTTACCCACAGAAAACACTGCAAATTTGAACTTTAACAAATATAAACACTGTCTAAGCTAACCATAAACAGAGAAAACCCTGGAAACACCAACAGGGGAAAACCAGCCAACAATTTATCTTTTATTGCAGGTTTGATAATCACACTTACAATGACAGGCTGTTGGATATGACTCACTGGATCTCAGACTCCTGACTCTCACCGTGCCCAAACCCTCAGCAAAAAAGACAAACCCCCGATAGAAGATATGACCCGCTTCTGTCATTCACAAGAGATATTAATCACTTGTCCACTCAAGAGACATGACTCACTCTTAACCAACATGCGAGAGATATTACTCACTCTTGTTCGCTATGACCACCACAAGATATATGACTCATTCCTGCCGTCGTGGTACCTATACAACTCTCCATAGACTCTTTTATAACACTCACTTTATGTCAATACAATGGGACACCCCGTACCATGGGCCTTCCAATACCATTGACCATAATGTATTACAAAAGACACTATTTAGAGAGTCTATCTAGCCCCAACGTAGAGGTAATTACCGAGCTACCAAAACTAACACTTCCTCTTAGCCAGGGAGGTACTTTTGGAGACACCGCCTCCTCCATGATCAACTTGGCCCTCTGATGCTATTGGAAGACCTTGCTCCCTCAGAACTTGAAGAGTCTGTTGATGGCTTTGCTTGACTTTGATCTGGATCCCTGTGCTCCTTTATCAGTGTCATCTCATACCACTTGGGCCTGCTAAGATGAGCCTCATGCACCCTCTCAAACACTAATTCAAACTCTAGACTCCCTTTGGAACCCTGCTCCAAACTCCCTTAGACGTTGACCACAAGTTATCCCAGTAACCTATACAACATGCCCTCCTTGATGCCAAGCCTCACCACTGCATCTTGGGCTCCTGCTCTCGCTGCACATATGAGTACTACTCTATCCCGTATTTCTACCTCATACAGCTCATCCTCCAAGGCTGATACTGAGAGCAAACTGACCCTCAGCTCTAAAACATGCATCACTCCTACCACCTCTAGTAGACCCTCTGACTAACCTCACAAAGTGGTCTAAGTCTAGGCTGCTCAAGTGGCTTCCTGCTTTTCTATGCTAGTTTCCCGCTGTCCTAGGCCAGCTGCCCACACTTGCCCAAATTTCTTATGCTGCCTGCAACCTTTTTTGGGCACTTTTTCCCCCTTCTCGGGGCTACTCAGTTGCCTGCTCACAAATGACCTACTTCCCTGGGTAGTCTGTCCAGCCACCCATAGTTCCCAGCAGCCTCCTGCTGCTGTCCATGGCCTGATTGGTGGCCCCCAACTACCTTCTTTTCTTCCACCGTCAGCTGCTTCTCTTAGTGATTAATAAATCTCTGTTGGCAACTCCTTTTTTTTCTCTAGTTGCTATATCTACGGCTTGTTGTTGCCTTGCTAAGCCCTCTCAACTGTCGTTTCCTTCGTTTCCCTTGCCAGCGCAACATTTACCTTGCCTAGCAGCCTACTGCAAGTTGCAGCTGCTTTCTCTTCCGTCGACGACACTCCTACCCTGTTGGTTGCCTTGCTAGCCCTAGCAGCGGTGACTTCCAGCAGGCGGTGGTTGTTCTTTCCGCCTGCTACCTCTGACGGCCTGCTTCGCACCCACGATCTGTATCTGTTGGCTACGTGCAACGAACCTCCGAGCTAGTAGCCTTCTCACGTCTACAGATCGATCCCGATCTGCATTTCGTTTGTGTAGCTTGACACATGGGCTCTTCGTCGATACAAAGTTCCTCCGCCTTTGTCAAAGTGTTATGTTCACACCTTGTTGTTGCTTCACGTCTGCAACATGTTTCCACCCTTGAGCCTCTTCCTGCTTGCTGACGTCATGGTCGTGACCTGCCACTTGAACTCTACCGGCTTGATCAGTTCTCGGCTCATCTCCTGCACGCTCCATTCTTTACGCCTTGTAGTCTTCGTGGTCCACACTAGAGACGCTGCAATCCACGACCATTTTGGCAACTATACTACTCGATGCCTTTCGCTGCTGGTCACACCTCGCTCGTGTTGCCTTTACCCTGGAGATTCAACCAATCACTCGACTGCTACGTATTCATCATCCTTCGCAGCTCTCCACCAGCTAGCTTTCTCTATGACCTAGTCTTAGCCAGTGTTATATCCAACCAATCTGTGGTTCGATCCATTGGCTTATCAACCGATCACTGCAACCTCGAGCTACCTCTCTCATCCACCCAGAATTGGTCCACAGCTGCAAGAACGAATGTCCATGACCGTACGCTGTTGTATGTTGTCCGTACGACTTGTACCGTGGCCATACGTTCTTTTTTTTTAATTCACGATCTTGTGTGAGGGTTTCTTCGTCCCCACTCGATACCATGTGAATTTTTCAACCTCTTTACATAGATCTGGTTTATATTTTTAGTTAAGCATTCGCTACATATTATTTACCCATAGAAAACACTACAAACCTGAACTTTAACAAATATAAGCACACAGTCTAAGCTAACCATACACAGAGAAAACCACAACACACGAGATACTCTGGAAACCCCAACATGGGAAATCCAACCAACAGTTAATCTTTTATTGTAGGTTTGTTAATTAGCACTTACAATGACATGCCTCCAGATATGACTCACTAGATCATAGACTTCTCACTCTCATTGTGCCCAAACCCTTAACAAAAAAGACAAACCCCCGACAGAAGTTTGACTCACTTTTGTCACTCACAAGAGTTATTACTCACTCTTGTCCACTCAAGAGATACGACTCACTCTCGATCGTCACGTAAGAGATATTACACACTCTTGTTCGTTGTAACCACCACAAGAGATATGGCTTACTCCTGCCACTGTGGTACCTATACAACTCTCCATAGGCTCTTTTATAACATTCACTTTATGTCAATACCATGGGCAATACCATGGGACACCCAGTACCATGGGACATCCAATACCATGGGCCCTCCAATAAGATTGGCCATAAAGTATTACAAAAGACATTTTCTAGATAGTCTATTTCAACCCCTTCTATGTTGCTAGACACCCCCAACATAGAAGTACCTACTGAGCTACCAAAACTAACATTTCACTATTGTTCCCATCAACTTTTAGTTTCAGTTCACTCATAATAGGCTCCCTCAGCTACTCTATTTTGTTCTGACCTGTGATTAGATAGGCATCCTCCTTTTGGTGTCATCACTGAACATGTATGCTTTTCCCTCCATTGCATTATGCCATGTGCTTTCAGGTTCTCATATCTATTCCTTGTTCTCATTGCTTTGTTGTTTCTTTTTCTTACACTTTTTACCATGTTGACATATTCCAAGAATATCACCCACTTGAAATTTTGACTTTTTTGCAACTTTGAATGGGTCCTTAGGACTTATAAATGCTTAAGATTCAAGTGAATAATGTTTCTTCCTATGCTTCCCCCCCGCCTCCCCGCCCCCTCTGCTTCGCT
The DNA here is from genome assembly GCA_001517045.1 of Pseudotsuga menziesii. Lineage (NCBI taxonomy): Eukaryota > Viridiplantae > Streptophyta > Pinopsida > Pinales > Pinaceae > Pseudotsuga > Pseudotsuga menziesii. The sequence goes on along the minus strand of LPNX010789868.1, from coordinate 15,058 downwards.
TCCAATTCACACTCCTCTTGGGAGCGTTTTTTGGAAACGCGCTTCTCTTAAAAAAAACACTCCCTTGTTTTTTTGGAAGCACTTAGGGAGCGAACAGGAAGCTTTGCTCCCGAAGCGCTTCCCCATCACTCCCTAAGTGCTCCCAGGAGCAAAGAAAATGCTCCCTAATCTCTCCCTTAGTGCTCCTAGGGATTGAGGCATTTTTTTTTTTCCTTTTTGGTTTTTGTAACGAAGACATGGTTTCACTTGGATTTTTGGGCATGGTTCGGGTTTATTTCGGGGAAGTATTATTTGGTAATGTTAAATTCTTAAAGTAAAAGTGATATTCTCCTTAAATTTTTAACATTACCATTAAATGTTTCAGGATGTTTGAGAGTGGTTCCAACCTCATCGGACTTCATATGCAAAAGTAGAATTTTAGATCTCATTCAAAATTAGCAGACTTAATAGTTTTCAAGATTTCAGGATTGCAACATTTCCACTAGATTCAACATGTATGAGGGTAAGGGCTTGGAATGAATCAAACGCATCAACCTCTGTATGTACCTTCATGTTGGTTGTGTTTACGCCTAATTGTTGAAGTAGATTGAACTCCTTTGTCACGAACTTGATACAAATTTACCCTTCAATCAAGAAAAATCACATATTAATCATTAGAAGGTTTTTCTACCTAAATGTTCCACTCTATGCCTTAGCATATGTCCTTACTCCTTACACCAAAATATTATTCTCCATCTTGGGTGGAGTTAGGAGAAAACCACACATAGATCCAGATGTGCAGAATGGGTATATTCTTGCATTAGACAAGTTGGTCCCTGATGAGGAGTGTGCTCAAGTACGAAGTGAATTTTTGAGCAAATACATCAATGAACATGGAGTCATTGGTAATCCACATACAACCAAAGATCTAGATGGGTTGAGTTCTGTTGCCGCTCCTGATCGGCGTGCGTGTGTCAAAGCCCAAAATTAGGCACACCGACCCAATGACAACTGCGAAAAGAGAAGCCACTATCACCACGCTCCTCTCTTCCTCGCTTCAGGTTGGCTCTTCTCCAACTTAAGGGGGGCGTCCCCAGTGTTAAGATCACTAAGGCAAGAAAAAGTTGCAGACAGGGTGATTGGAAGAGGCTTCCTTAGTGAAATGGTTGTAGCATAGGAGTATTTGAATGGTTGACGGAAGGAGGGAAGGATCAAACCCCACTAATGGACTAGTGCCGATATACCAAAAGGGAAAAATGGAGTCAAGGGAGAACCCAGGAGGGCCTTGTGTTAGAGGGGCAACTACTAGATCTTCTACTTCCTAAACGTAGAAGATGCGCTATGCAAACAAAGGAGATGCTACACAATCAAACTTGATAAAATGCAAGCATCAAACCCGTGCATGCACGCTCACAAAGGGGAAAAGAAAGCAACTGCTAAGATTTCCACCTTCAAATAGGATGGTAGCATCCGTTTATGGTCTCCGACGCAAACATAGAAAAAAAAGGGGGGGTCTATCAACAAACGCAGAGTCACACAAGTTAATGCCACACACCATAGAGAGCACTCAACTGCAAACCATGAAACCCAAAACGGTAATTTTCTATTAATCCCTGGGGAAAAATCCTCCCAGTTTTTCCGTCCTTTTACAATGAAAGAGCCATGCTCCTTTTTTTCTCCATCGAATGCCCATACACTTTACTTTATTTAAAGTCAATTCTACTCAACTAAAGCTCCAACCCAATGTTCCAACTGAAAATAAAGTGGAACTCACACTCCCACTAGATGACTCATCATAATCATGTGATATGTGGGTTATTCGGTGGCTCAAACAATCGCTCCAAGTTTCAACATGGCATCAAAACTGATACCATCGACCCGTGAAATTTTCCAACAAACTCCTCGACGTTATGATTTTTTACCTTGAGCGGCTGCCATGTAAAAAAAAAACGTGGATATGCTCTGCAAACTGAAGCTTGAAGATTAGTTTATCCACAAATCTTGGCCAAAATATCTCTTGCGGCTGCGAATAGATCGAATTAATCTGTGTTGGTGCTTCCGTTGGATGGATTTTACAAGACGTGGATTCCATCCATGACTCGGCGGCTGTGTGATTTGCGTGGTTGCAAGGTAAAAAATACACGACCTGGTTGTCAAACAGTTGCTGTGGAATTTTATCGGCTGCCAGCGGATGCGCTATGCAGTGGAGGACGAGATTTATTTGCCGAAACATAGGCTGTCACTAACTCAACGTGGCAATCCAAGAAAAATTCGATGCGTTGCTGGTAACTCCATGTCTCTCCCAAAATGCCTCGGAACGACCATCAGTGGATGAATTCAAGCTAGGTGTATGAATTTCATAATACAAATAGTGGATGAATGGCGATGGTTGACGGCATGTCACACAAAATGTGGAGTTTGTCCCTTGCAATCCGCCTGATTTGCTCTTGAAGGAAGAGAACGATGATGTGTGATGATTATCCTACCAAATCGAGCATTGAGAAATCTGAAGCTGATTTCATCAAATCGACAGTGAATGGAAAATTGGTATAGGTGTCGCTCCGAACTCCATGCTTTTACTGCCACGAGAGACGGGTCAAACTGCAAGTGGTGACCACAACTCAGACTTTTCTGATTGCTACCATGGCACTAACCTCCAAGTGGATCTGTGGGCAGTCCACCTCAAAGATGAGTATACTCAATGAAGTGTGAATAGGCTTGTGAAATATGAGCAGAGGCTGTGAAACGTCCTTCGATACAAACCAACAACACAAAGTAGAAACTGCTCCTTGCCTCACTGAACGTCCCGATCTCCGCCATTTCTGAAAAACTAAGGTCCACGCCAATGTCTGCTATCCTTGAAACGCCGAGTTCTTTTCCTTGGTTTTATGTCTTCTGAATTTGTTTCAATATTTTCACAGTCCATAGGCTCATCACTGTCAATATGTCGTGCTCTTTTCCTCGGTTGTCTGTCATGTTCTATATTTACATCAACCTTCTCACTTCACTGCACCATAACTCCTACTATGTTCTCCCTCTCACCATCTGCAGAAATCTGATTATCATAGTTTGTATCACTGTGTGTCCATAAAATCAACCTTGGGAACATTGTCATCATGAACAACCTCTGTTATAACATTTTCTACATTGATCTCAGTATTGCTAGCCATGCTTGCCTTCCAATTTCTTTCTATATTGTGAGTTTCCTTCACAGTAGATGAAAGTTTATCATTAAATCTCTTGAAACCATTAGCTTCCTGAGCATACACATTTGCAGAGATCTTTTCAAGATACTCAATTTCCTCCTTTTCATTGGCCAAGCTTTTTATGCATGAAGCCATGTTTTCCTCAGGTGAAGTTGTCTCTTGTTCACATGTATTTGGGAGCTTGGTACCCTGCTTGCCATTTATTTTTTTGCTATTGTCCATTCTTTCAAAACTCTGTTCATTCAAACTGATAATAACTTCAAAATTTCCTCCTCCAAGCTTACTGGTTTGTCCTTTTAAAAGGCACTTGAACAAAATCCAGATATACTGCTCCGTGGACACTTCTGTCACACACCTGTCATGAGAAGGGGTAACATCTGGCTCCATAGGGACGTTTGCTCTCCTCGAGAGTACGCGAGAAAACCAGAACCTCTTATTTCAGACCAACTTGAAAGCAAAAATATGGTGGGATGGCTTAATTCACATCCCACACTTTATTACAAAACATAAAAATGCATACTAATGATTTTTAAGTGCTCATGCAAGAGCTTATTTCTCCTACCAACCTATTCTATCAAATTTAGGAAGAATGCTAAGTGTAATGGTACAACCAGTGGAACCATTCCTGCATCTTGTCTATGCAAAGTTTCATTTTTCTGTGCTTGGTTAGAGATGAAAACAGAATCATCATAAAACAGAGATGTCTCAACATCTGCTCATGAACAACACTAAATTGAAACATCAGATTGTTAGGATAGAAAAAGTTATCAACGTTTGGGCAAGAAGAACATGCACAAGAAGCCTTTATCCCTTGATTGATAGGGCTCAAATACGAACCATTTCACTAAGGTAGCCTCTTCCAATCACCTTGTCCACAACTGTTTCCTGCCTTAGTGATCTTAACACCAGGGACACCCCCCTTGAGTTGGAGAAGAGCCAACCTAAAGTGAGGAAGAGAGGAGCATGGTGATAGTGGCTGGTCTTTTCGTAGTTGCCATCGGGCCGGTGTGCCTAATTTTGGGCTTTGACACATGCACGCCGGTCAGGGGCAGTAACATTTTTGGCGCCGTTGCCGGGGACAAAGTCTAGTTCCCGAATTTTGAAGATTATGCTTAATTGACATTTGTGGGAGATCATATTGCAGATCCCGATTCTTACATGGAGACTCCACGAAGGGACAAAGCCCTTGTCCTTATGCATATCTGAAGAATTTTTGGGTTTAGAGGTGAGCACACTTAGAAATCATAAGACTTTCAAGCTCACCTTGGCGACTCCACAGTTCAGCTTGAGGTATGACTATATGTATATTGCAGATTCAACACTTCATTATTTGAGAATATGGATGATGAAACGGAAGGACTTCATGCGCACTTACATGGAGCCTTCACCCCACTAGATTTCTCAGGTATCCATGGATTCCCTAATGAGTGCACTATTTGTATGCTTACCAATGGTGCATTATTTGTCTCCTCCTTGCGGTTAGCTACCACATGACTCGCTATAAAAGAGTACTTAGAATTGTGCTAGAGTTATTTGGAAATAACGAGGACTCGACAACCCATCATATTGTTTCTTTTTGCAAGTTGATGGCAGATCTCAAAGTCTACCATGAGGATGATCTCATGATTGTATTCGCTTTAAATTTTGAGGGAGATGCAGAATATTGGTTCAATGACCTTTGGTATGAAAGCATAGACTCAATGGCAAAGTTTTTTGAGAAGTTTCTCTTGCATTGGCATGAAGGAATGGTTGATGAAATTGAGTTGTTGGTTAGAGAGTATGATGCCCTCCTTCCCAAGACACAACCCGATTTTGAAGAGGAAATCCATGAAGAAAATACCGTTGAAGACCTAATTGATGAAGTAGTACAAGGACCCTTGGTTGAAGACATTACTGAAGATTTGGACTTGCCTCAAGTTCATAATATGATTTTTGCAGATCAACTCGAGTAGCCTTATGATGGAGGTTTGTATTTGAGCCCTATCAATCAATGGAT
>LPNX010789815.1:0-10289 GCA_001517045.1 Pseudotsuga menziesii | reverse complement strand
TTATTTTAATATTAATGTTTTAATAAAACATTTAATCATAAAAAAATTTAAACGTGGACAATTTTGTTAACTTTGTACTTTTAAATTATTTATCCTTTACAAAATTTATATAAAAAATATTAATAAATTTATATCAAAATTGAATATTAATATTTTAAGATCACTAGCTCTTCAAACTTGATAAATTGTCCTAATGACGAGTCTTGTTATGGATTCGAAACATCGATGATAAAGAAGGTGGGGGGTTGGGGGGGACAAAGAAACATCAAAATAAAATCACCAAGCTCTATACGAAGACTAACATTTCACCTAAACCAATTGAATGCAGAAAGGTCATCAACCTCTCCAACCATACAATAACTGAAGTCAAATCCAACATACTTAAGAGAGTCTTGGACTTTTCCATAGTTCCCAAATCCATCCTATATAAACCACTATTTGCAACATAGAAGACGACATCCAAATTTTAGTTGAAGTGGATAAGGAGGCAACTAGACAAGAATGCACACTAATCTTGATGAAATCCAAACTTTCTATAAGCAATATTAATAAATAAGAACACGTGACACTGAAAAACCTTGGAAGAAATGAGAACATGTTGTCATCTTGAAGGTGGACAAATGGGGAGCCACAATGATTTTAGATAGAGTTGAATACAATGCAAAGATGGTTGAACATCTTACCACGAGCTGAAGTTGCAGGAAGCAAGGCGGAAACCCTATATCCAATGTTAATAAATAAGTAAATAAGTCCATAAAAAACTCTAACCTTGATGAAGGACTAAGGAAACGTCTGATTCCAATATGTGAGATCACCCCTAGAATTTATGGTCTCTCTAAAATCTAAAGAGGGAGTTCCTCTTAGACCTATTGACAACATCCTAGGATCCCCAACCTATGAGATTGCAAAATATGTGGCTAAAATGCTAGGTCCCATTGTAGGAAAATGAGATATGTTCAGGGTGTGTGCAAGATAATGAGGGTCTCTTTTGACACGTTAGATGCAATAGAAAACTAAAACAAATAGGCATCCGTCAACTTACATGGATATTTTGAGACACATACACAATGAGTATTGAAATGACTAAGAAAGATGAAATGTGGAAAATTGAATGACGTTTCCAAATATATAATTTTTTTTCTATTGAAAATGCTATTAACTATCTAAAGTTTGAACTTTTTTAACGGACACTTTTTTTTTGGGCCGAATTATAAGGTATATGTTTTTGTCACGGGGTCTTCACATAGTGAAACCATGTCATAGCGCCTTCGTTCATGGGATATTAAAGAATACCCCTAATTTCACTAGATATTGAAAATTACTTACAAAAATCATTTTGTTGGGCCCCCCTCCCAATACATATTTCAAATTAAAAAAACCCTATTTTTACAATATATTCCTTATTTTTACTAAAAAACCCTTTTTTATAAACCCCACATACCCTATTCCCTACCCCTCAACACCTACAATATATTGACCTTATTTTTCACAATTAAAAACCTCCCAATATGAATGAACGTGATAAGATATTGCTCAACAAGGTGCATCCCCCGTGGTTTTTGTGGGTTCTTCCTTTGAGTTCCCAAATGATGGAATCAACTTACAAAAATTGCTAGACATGTAGAGAACATCTAGTACTAGTGCACTGATACCCACCCCCCAGCCCCCCAAAAAAAATTAATGATTTTAAAAAACAATTATCTAAGTGATCAAACCTCAAAAACAGTACGCCAAATGCGGGTGCAAGTTTCGAAGGTACAGTGTAATTATTTAGACTTACCGTTTTTTTATAGCATGTAGAGGTTGATGTCCTTTAGTGCACCATAGACGTTTTCTTCAAAATGGTCAAGAATCGAAAGAGTTACCGATGAAAACCTAATAATTTGTTTTTTGAGTTTTATGGTTGAGAAACTAAAGAGTTACCGATGACACAAGAAAAATAGGAAAAAATAAGAAATATATATATATTCTTGTCAAAAATTGCATATTTGGAATCTGTAGAAAAAAAAACCATATTTGTGTTTAAAATTTCATTAGAATTGATGATGTTCAACATACTGTAACCAAAACCTGAACACGAGTATATTGAAAAATTGGATGGACTGCTCAATTAGCCATGGTTTATCATACTCCAAGGCATAAGCATGATCAATCCAAAACAAATTATGAAGTAAACACATAGGCATAGGAATGCCATGCTAGCACGTGTGGAGGTTCAACCATAGTGGCAAAAAATGCACATTACTTTGTTTAAATTCAATTTTTTTTTTTCACGCCAAACCAAAATTCCCATGTGTTGTATTTTTACAAAATGTGTGCGCATGTTGTAAAGCTACAATGCGTGTGCAATTTGTAATTTTAAGAATTTATTAATTTTTTTATTATAACAGTTTCTTTATTATTCAAAGATTATAACGTTAATTTTATTATTTGTCCATTATAACTTTAAAAATAATTCAGGGTAATAAGGGATTAAAGGTAGTGGGGGAAGGAGTGGTAAGGGGTTAGAGGTAGAGAATGGGGTCGGGGTACTATGGGGTTAAAGGTAAATAAAGGGGCGAGGGGTGTTAACGGGTTAGAGAGAGACATAGAGAGAGAGGGGCGAAGGGAGAGACATTGAGGGGTGGTAACAGGTTACACATAGAGATATAGGTGGTGTTAAGGGGTTAGATGTATAAACAGAGGGGGGTGTTAAGGGGAATCCATATTCCCAATATTGTTATAGTTCTACCCCTATGTCCCCAGAAGGTTGAATTTGTAAAGAAATACCTCTCTAATATTCATCCTAAATCTCTTCTATTTATGTCTACGATAAAGAAGCTTGCAGTTCATGAGCTAGAACATATGGATCTTAATAGGACTTATACAATCTTTTTTTATGAGAAATTGACTTTAGAACTTCTCACAGCAATGCCAATGAATCCTCCATTTTGCATTTGCTAGTAGAAAAAGATCAATTTTCAACGAAACAATGTAGTAGTTACACGTGGAGGTAGTGGCTTCCTATGGAAGACGAATGTAGGGTTGAGTAGAGGAAAGGAATCGAAAAATGGGCTATTACATTACATTTTCTAATGGGCAAATGGCTTACAACGAGGAAACATAATAGTTGTAGGAATCTATTATTTTCTTCCCATATAAATGGTAACTCTTTTTCCATTTATAATACAAGCATATTTGTTACTGCTTTTGTCAATAGAAAGTATCATTTTCCATAACAAGTGGAACCAAGAAATATTTTCAGTGTGTTTCATTATATTTTTGTTCAAATTTCTTATTCTGATAACTGGTAATGTGCCTCTATCATAAAAAAATGGCTCTTTAGATGCATTCCCTTTGACACTCCTCGTTATCCACAACTAATGCAACTTATAGATGCCATTCAGACCCAATTAAAAGATGAAGTAATTCTTTTATGTGATGTTGAAATTGGGGATAAAGATTTCAGTAAACCAATAGAAGCTCGAACAATTATCCTAGATTTTAAATGTGTTTTGGAGAAATCAAGAGGACAAGGGTAGAAACGTGTCCGCGATCATCTTTTTTTTCAAAGTCTACACATAGTCCATCCTTACCTTAATAAACAAGAGTTTTATAACACCTTGAATTGCGTGGGTGTGGTTCACTTGACAATATCCCCTCGAACAGAACCTTTAAGGTTCATTGGAGATCCTTTCTTAAAGATCCTGTAAGAAAGTAATACTGCCCTCTACTATGATTCCCAAAAAAACTCCTTTGAGCATGAACACACCATGGTCATGGTCCCAACAATGAAACAATGTCCGAATCAAGTTAGCTAAACCCTAAATTTCGTACATTCAAGGTTCCAGAACATGAACATGTATTTTCCATATTTCCTTTGTTGTCCTCTTCCTTCCGGATATGACATTCAACTAATGTAGCATCTCCCCTCTCCCACAAGATTTGGTCTGGTCATGGAACAAAATGTTATGTTCATATACATTAGAATTACTATTGAAACATAAGTATTTTGTTCTCTTTACAAATGAACACATAGAGACTAGAACATCCAAACATTTTGGAAACCATTTGATACAGAGAAAAAATCACCCCAAATCCTAGGTTCTAAAGGATTTTCCAAGTGAACGGTAGATAAATGCATTCTATGCAAATATGCATTTGTATCTTTAACATCGTGTAGTTCTTCTAGAAATCATTGCTCAATTTCATTCTCATTGATTAAATAGCTTCAAAGTCTTGGATATTCAATTTTGTTCTAACATTATTTACTATTCCCTGTCTTATTTCAATATACAAATAACGAAATGTATCAAAACTGCAAGTGCATCAAACAAAGAATCTCCTAGATGATAGTGTAAATTTTCCAAGGGACATAGATTATGTCTATATAATAGATGATCAATCTTTTGCATGTCTAATTTTTTGAATTGCAAAATCATTTCTTCTATTGATATAAGTTCCTTTCTTCAAGTCTTCTATATGTTCATCCATAGGAACCATCTTGCAATTTAATAAGCTTCATATACTTCACATTGTAGAAGAAGGCATATGTTTCTATATAAACTATATAAGTCCATGTAAAATGCATTTAGTGCTAACCTTTCCGGTGAACAATAAAATGTGCAAGTCAAAATTGGATACAATTACATGGATTTTGGTATAATCGAGAAATATTCATAGCCACCAACTCGAGCATACATAGAAAAAAAATCAAGGTACCAAGACAACAACTATTGAACAATTTCCATTGCACTTTGTATAGAAATCCTAAGTAATTCACCAATTCCTTTAGCAATATGATGATGTCTTTTTTCCCTTTCTCGACAAAGAATCAAGTGCAAGAAAACAAATCTGATGCATTGATGCCTATGGGCCTAGATAATTTTCACATTCTAAAACAATTTTTCAATTCAATACATTATATTGACTTGCATCCAATATCAATTTTCAAATTCCATTGCAACTAGGAAGACAAGAGAATTGGACATTGCTAGAGAGGTATAAATTGTCGATTGAACTAACCATAGAACTAATTCAATGCTTCAACATTAGTAGGCCCAAATAATATCACAGGGAACAACCCAAGGACAAACCAAAGGACACGAGCAAAAATTTCAATAGAAGTAGACTTTTTCACCCTAAATCACTAGTTACATGTCAATTGTGCATTAATACTATCCATTGAACTATTAGGAAAGTAATCGACATGAAAGAGATATACTTTGTTTCTTGGCTAGAAAATATATTAATGAAATCAAGCATCAATCCCTACAAGCATCTAATTGTGTGCACATGATACATGGCATGGCAGAAGAAATACTATAAATAACTACTAGGAATAGGATCCTTGCAAAATCTAAAGGGGAAAGCACCACTTCAAATATGCTCAATAAGCCACATGAACAACAAATTTTTGAATAACAGGCATATCACAGTCCAACAAAATTTGTATGCAACCATGGCGACCAAAATGGTACAGAAGGCTATAAATATTTTCCAATCCAATCTAGAAGACCAGAAGGAATGAACAAGTCACTTGACTCTGCAATATGAAAGACCATAATCAGGAATAACAACATTTTCTATAAATATTATTCATTTTTTCCTTTTCTCTTTGCATGATCACATGTGTGAGAGAAAACGATAAATAAGATGCCAAAAAAGTTAAATCCTAGGACTCAAATCAAAATCTATGCTTATTAAGCATAACCAAGTTTTTCTCCATGTATCGATATGTCCACACTCCAAAGGGTGTCTTAAATTGTATTTCCTAAATTCCATGTTTCCTACTTGGGGTATGAGTTTTACCCCAAAAAACTTATCATTTAACAATTATTCACAAACTTCATGTCTAGATGTAAATTAATTTTATATTTAAGAATCATGTAGATCACAACTCAAGATGGTACAACATAGCAAGGGTGCCTATAGAGAAAGAGATGTTGTTATCTCTAAACTATGAAACATTTGCAAGTATTCAGGATAAATTACGACGACCTTCAAGACCAACCAATCATCCTAGTTATTGCAATGTGTGAATCAGCTTCCTAAGACATGAAATTCTCATTTCATAGCGTGTTCATAGCTTAGGAGGCTATGAGAGCTAAATATATTTTTTCGTAAATGTCATATCAAATAGACTTGAATTCTCACTACATAGGTGCACTCATCTAGTCCTGTGATTACCATGCCAGTCTTCTAATGCATCCATTCATCAATCTTCGCGTAGGATCTACATGGTGCTAGGTGGCAACCTTACTTGGAGTAAGTTTTTTCATTTTAATTTTGCATGTGGCAATGGATTTATGCTAGTGTGCACACCAAGGAATTTTCCTTACGAGCTATGGTGCGCTATTGTGTTCTTGTGGTTTGGTTTCTAACAAGTGTTTTCCCAAACAACACTTGTTCTAGGGGGGTATGCTATTACTATAGGTTTTAATGCATGATGCTTAGGCCTATAGTAGTGAGAATGTTACAAAATTACTATAGTAACTAGGTTGAAAAAAATTTACCTATTCTTAACATGTTACAAGGGTTTGAATCTGTTATGCTAAAAAAGTATATAGTTATTTTTTCACTAATACACTTGTACACAATTGCCTTTTATTAGTCTAGTTAGATTTGTTTGATAGCTATATATTTTGGATCAACCTAACAGTAGAAAAAGAATTGAGTCAGTTGTTGAATGGGTATATTAATGATTTTCACATGCGTGGTAATAATATTGGGGAAAGTTTAATTTTTCTAGTCGACAAATGAAACTCTCTGCTTATTAAGCAACACCAACATTTTCTCTACATATCGACAGGTCCAAAGGGTGTTTTAATTTGTATTTGGGTGCTCGCACGAAGTTGGTTCCACTTTTTGGTGCCACTTAGGAAATCAGAAACGCACTTCCGAAGTGTAAATCAAGAACAAATATGCGTTATTGATGGTACGTTCGGAATAACCCGAGCCCAAACACAAGGCCAAGGTTCGTGGAAATCTATATCGCATATCCGATATATCACATTCACGTTTTGTAATGTTAAATATCGCACTTGCGATATATCGCATATGCGTTTTGAAAATTTACAAAACGCATATGCGATATGTAAATTTTCAAAACGCATATGCGATATATCGCAAGTGCGATATTCAACATTTAGAAAATGATTACATTTTCATCATTTGTGGAGGTCCTCTCCTTTGTCAATGAATTTCATAATCAATTGTTGCTCAAAGGGCCTATTTTGTGTGTTATTAACACCTAGTGCATGAGAGAATAATACTTGTTTGTATATCCCTATAGATAATTTTCCAATTCATTTATAAAACAAATAAGTCCATGATACTTCTTAATGTTGGTTGATGGGGGATAATGCCTCCCTTCCAACAAATATCTTCCCAACAATGTCAACTATTTTTTTATGGGAAATATATTTAGATACCTTTTACTACGTTAGGCAATGTATTCATCAATGTAAATATCCCTCTCTATTGGAAGGGCAAAATCATCAATGTCCCCTAATTGATAAATTGTACAAGTGTTTGGTGACAACTCCCTTAATTAAACTTGCTATAATGTACTAGCACCTTGATTCACATAATAATAATCAGTGTGTTTTCTTGCATTTGTTAACAATATAGATCAACGAGTGGTAATAAATCGGTGTTCACCATGTTTTTTTCAACTTATTTATTCACATGGTAAAAACACATACATATCAATTGTTTTGGTTGAAGACCTTGGTCTCTAGTAACTCTTTCACCATTTCAATTACTTGAGTTTTAAAAGACTATACCATATGTCATATAACATTTGTACTACATGGAGAATCATTTTACACCCACTTCAAGTTCTATTTGTTATCATATTATATACTACGAAATAGATCCATAGTGTATATGTTTGTGGCTATGATCTATTTTTGACATTCAATCCACTTAGTATCTTTTTCAAGGACATGATTCATTATTTCTATATATAATGGATATGTAGTATAGTTGATACTGAGTCCTTTCTTATTTACACCTGAGCATCGATATGCATATATTGGGAAGAGAGTTTCTAATACTTTGTTTTTGTTTGATTTTCCTTTTCTAATCTAGTTTTGGTGCACTCTATCCTAGTACACTCATCAAGTTTCTAGTCCATTTTATAATGCATTGTAGCCATCATCTTCTCTTCTGACCTCATACATATATCATGTTTAGAATGATTAATGCTTTTAAAACTCCTTGCACCCCTCTTGCACACACAAAAGAATGATAAACCCTTCTAAAAACTAATTTTTTTCTTACAAATGATTGTTTCATATTAGAAACACATGTATAAACACCTTTCGCTTCAAAAAAACATGTATACATATTAAAGCACAGAAATAAAAATAAAAAATTGTGGTCACATTTGTGTTTTAAGTGGTTTAAGTTAAATATTATCCAACCTGGTCTTGGTTACACCCGACTCAACTCCTTGAACTACTTTCTCCAATTTCATGTACAAGTCCTACAAGGAAGGTAAGAAGCCTAAATGAAATTTATTAGAGAAGCTTGGCACACGAAGAAAATCCAAGAGGTGAGATTGTAAATGTTGCTTTATTTTCACAAGTTGATTTTGAACCATCATGTTTTGAAGAATATTATACTAATGAGTTTTCGGTGCAAGATATGCAAGAAGATATAGATTAAATTCATAGGAATTATACTTTTTGTGAGTAACATGTTAATTTTTTTTAAGGGGACCACAAAAGAAGTATTGACAAGGTCAACCAAGGCCATCATTTTCAACCGTAATCCATATTAATATATTATAGATACTTATAATAATAATTATTATTATTATTAATATAATTATTAATTTATTATTATTATTTACTATAATGTTATATTAATTATGTCAAAAGAGGAATATCTCATAGAATTTGGGGGTGGACTACCATCTATTCTTTTTCATCTATGAACAAGAACAAGACAAGTGTACTATCCACATTTATTCTATGCACGTCATTCAAAATCCATAATTAACAAGTGTAAAAAAATTGAAAACAAATCATGTGATAACTACACTTTATGGTAGTTGGAAAAAAATAGTAAAAAGACAAAAAAATAACTCATGTGAAAACTGAACTTAATGTCATGGTAATGTGTAGTCTATGTGACAATGAAAATCCATCTAGTGGCTAGAAGTTGACCTAATGTGCACAAGGTTTAGTCAAACTCCTAATAAACTCCTCTAAACTCCTCATAAATTCATTTGAACTCATGGGATAACTGCACTTAATGGCATGGTAATGTGCAACTTATGTGACAATATAACGCCATCTCCTAATGGGGATTCAAGTTAATGTACATAACACTTATTCCAAGTCCATTTGGAAGCTATGAGTCAAAATAGATCAAAATTTTTATATTAACTCAATAACTTTATATTAAATTTTAAATTAATTAATAAATACAATTATTAACATATCTCCAATAAGATACAAATATGAGCTTAATTTGAACTATAACATATCCTTAAATTATATATATTCTCAGCCTATTAATTTGTTTTAATAATATGGTTGTTACTAATTATATTGGTCTCCCACATATCCATTTCAACCTTATCCCAAGTGCAATATATCGCAAGTGCGATATTTAAAAACAGAAAAAAAAAATAAAACAGTGGCCGCGAGCTCATTTTCACAATATCGGGATATTGAAATAACGCAGCAGCGATAAAACGGAGTAGCGAAAAACCACAGGTGCGTTTTGGGTGTTACCTTTTCAAGGTCGAGGCCGAGTTCGAGGTGTTGCCGAGGTGGGCACTCCAATGGCAGGTATTTAAATGCTAGTTCTCTCCTTCTCATTTAAAACCTTCCATTGTTTAATTTTATTCATAATTTCTTTGTTTATAGAATTATTGTGAACAAATTTAAAAAAATAATTGAATGTGAACAATCAAACAATGATTAGATAAGTAAATTAACTTGCAATTTTATGTTTAAATCTTAAAACAGAGAACACAGATGAATAACAGAATGTGGAAAACCCACCCTCCCATAACCCACAACAACCTAACCCACAACCAAACCCAGACCCGGAGGGGGAAGTGGACAGAAACACACAAATTATTGCATGCCTGGCATCATTAAGGCGCCTTAGCTCATCCATTAGAGGGGGGGGGTCATTTGAGAAATTCATTAGCCGATGCCTTGGACACAATCACAAACACAATTTCTGGTGCCCAAGGAGCTCTGTACAACATTACCTCGTACAGAGAATCTAGGAGGCAATACTACGCCGATGGATTGACACATAAAGACATCAAAGACCTTAAAATT
>LPNX010789794.1:153986-164915 GCA_001517045.1 Pseudotsuga menziesii | reverse complement strand
ATAAACAAAACATACACAATTATCATTCTCTAAAGATTGAATTACATTCCAGTATGTTCTAAAAACCGTTTTAAAGTGATATTCAACCTCTACTTTCTTTTGCTGATTATACTCCTCAGTCCACTTTAACATAAATTAAGAATTGTATGCACCATACAAATGTAATGACTCCCACTCCTTAGCATCTACATGTACAAGTAATCATTATTTAAATCCAAATTTACAATATTTAGGATTAGAACAATTGTTACAAAAAATTTGAGTATACCTCTTATCCTCTTTGAAGACCCTCCACCCTCTAATATTTCTCCTTAAAAAAATTGATCTTAGTTATTGCCCCATAATCATGGAGATTCAAAATGCAATTGAGGTAAGTACTCACTCAAATGAACCATTATCTGAAAGACCATGTACCCCTCAGCCATAGATCCTTCTAGATGAACTCTTTGTCTCACAAAATGTTTTAGAAACTTCATATATCTCTCCGCAAGCAACATTGTATGGATATGGATAGAACCACATTCTTCAATCTCTTCTACTAGGTGTATAAGGTAATGCTCTTGAGAATTAAAAAAGATAGGAGGGAAGTGCATTTGAATATCACACATCTAAATTCACACAATTATAGGGTAAAAATTGACAAAAAAAATGCATTGGGTGATTGAATTACCTTGTTGGATGACAATGCATGAGTGAAATCTCCTCCCCTCAACCTGAATTAGCTCCTGCAACAATCCCAAGCAGTGGTATTGCTCCAAAACGCTCCAATGGCCCTTCGAATTCACGTTCTTGATTGTGAAAATGGGCCGCGGGTTCGGGACTGTGTATTTAATTTTTTTTTTATGATTTGCAAATCGCGTACGCGTTTTATAACTACATATCGCGAGCGCATTTTGTAGTTATATAATGTGTACGCGATATGGTTTCCTATCCGACATGTTCCATGACATGTCAGGCTCGGGTTGAACAATACCAAGTGCTATGTCAGGCTCGAGTTGATGTATTTTTTGGTAACATGATCTTGTTTTTGAAAACTAGGATTGCATCTTAAAGGTCCCTCATCTTCTTGCACCGACCCACTAGTTATACCTAAGTGTAAACCAAATCGAAATAATGATGAAAACAACACTAAGCTCAAACGAAACTGAACCAGTATAGTATGGCCTGTGGCATTTTATATTTTTTTCTAAGCTTTAAAAGCTTGACCAAAAAAATGACTTCTTCAAGTCTAAACAAAAGTCACAGAACCAAAATTTTACAACTATAAATTACAGCAGTGAAAAACCTTTCAACTATTTCGAAAATGCTAAAATCGTGGCCTTTTCTTTTCTGTATAAAAACCAAATTAAATCTTCAAGAAACCACCGAGTGGTTGGATAGTACAGTCATGGCTTAAAGCAGAATATTAAAAATTATTACCATCTATATCATTTTAGGACAGGAAGTCTCAAACAAAACCATAAAGTCGCGGTTGCAATAGCCATAACCTTTCTTTACAACAACCCCTATGGCTTTAAAAACTTATAAAATAAAAGGACGATAGCATAATTATTAACCATGGTCGAGCCATCAACCATCACGACAGTGCTTCCTTTCCTTCCATCATACATATGTGCAAGAAAAACCCTTAGATGTCACCGAGGCTTACCAGGAGAGCGCTTTTGGTGAAGACTGAGGGTAGTTTTTCTTCCAGCTTCAAGTCCAAGTCTCGATAAACCTACACATAGAACACAGTAACGTTTTTAGTATTTTTCTTAAAACAATAATGAAAAACCTGTTAATTAATAAATTGAAAGGAGTTTTAGGCATTTTACCTTGTAAGCTACGCACTGGTGAAGTCGTGGAAGCCACCCAAGACCAACTCGATGGCACATCGGAGAAGGTGAAGCCCTGGGGATGAGATTGTGCAGAATGTAGCAAAAACCCCAAGCCATGAACTGGAAGGGATAAAACCACAAGGAGGAAGCAAACAAGTAAAAGGCAGATGCAACTCTTCACTTCAGAAATTCTTGACCACTTTGCATAGTAAGAAAACCCCCCTTAGTCACTCAAGACCACGGTGAAACCAATTTCAACGCTCAAATATCTCTTTGATAGTCAACATACCTCTAAACAACAATATTTTATCAACCCTACACAAGCTCACGGGGGTATGAAGGACTGGTGCTTACATCTATGGAGGTTAACACAGAAACCATGGCGTCCACGAGCTTCCAGCTCAGCCACTCCTCAACCAAAATAAACCCTTTACAACGTGAAGATAGGGTTTGGACAACTATTTTAAGTCAACAAACCTTATTGCTTTTAATCACCTACCACGTGTCCCCAATTATTTTCACAATCGTGGGTTTAGAACTATAGTCGATTACATTGATTCCAATATGCAAACAAATCATTGTGAAGCAAAGTCAAAACCATATCATAAGTATGCTTTTTATAGATAATTTTGTTTTTCCTTGTTATTTCATTTTCCTAGTTTTAAAAACTATAGGATAAACAAAATAGTGTTGACTTGCTATTTTCTTTTAGACAAGTTAGAGTAATTATATTCTAACTATGTTTGTTTATAGAATATAAATAAAGGACTACACTTATAATAGTAAAACATCATTGAAAGGGGTAATCTAATCCTCCCTTGAAGTATTTCACATAGATTTTGGAGATTGAAAGTAATTTCTTATACTTTGGAAATTATTTTTATGTAGGGTATAACTATAGCACAATTACAAGATTTTCTCTAATACTTACGATGATAACAATACATTAAGAAAATTTACAATTTACAATAATTGTAATTGAAAGTTTAATTAAAGCTAGGTGGATATACTAGGGAACGAGGTGGGAAGACACAGTTTAGAAGGTTACTAAAGTAGAGTTTTAAAGTTTAAGAAAGAACTCAATCAGACCAATCTCTACATAACATTATGTAGTTGGGACTACAAATATATGCAACATATTTTCCTTTTTATAAAACTGTTAGATCCTTATGTTCCTATGGACAGAATTAGATTTGCTCTTAAACATTTTCAAAACTGAAACATATGAGCATATAGTTGAATAATACAAGAAGGAAAAATTAACTGAATCCCATTTTGGTGGTAAACTTAACTACACATAACCCATCTTTTCACAGTTTCGTTTTACCATCCTTATGCACACTAGTGGAAAATGAGAGATTAGTGACCAAAAAAATGACCAAAATCCGCATATCAATGACCACTTTTGGTTTAGCAATCGCTGGTGGCTAATTTGCGGTCTTTTATTACATGACCAAAATTGGTCATTTTATTTTGGTCATTTATAGCTTGTCGGTTGGTCATTAATTTGGTCATATATTTGAATCAATGAACAAATATATGACCACATTTGTGACCAAATTAATGACCACATGACAAGCTAGAATATGACCAAATTTGGTCACGTAATAAAAGACCATAAATTAGCCACCAAAACTAATTTTTGGTCATTGATATGTGAATTTTGGTCATTTTTCTGGTCATTTATATCTCATTGTTTGGTCGCATATCTCTCAATTATTGGTCATTTTATTTGCGAATTTTGGTCATTAATCTCATTTACTGGTCACTAATTTAGTCATTTTTTGTCGCTTTATGTATGGTCATTATATTTGAGTATTTTTAATGGTGTCCATTATTAATCAATATAAATTTTTAATATGATATTACGTTTAAATTTAAAAAAGAATCATACATTTATTCTCATCTAATACACATGCGAATTATGCAATGTCACATTATAATTAATTACAACACTTGTAAATAATATCTAATACACATGTAAATCATGCAATGTCACATTAATTAGTTAATAATTACAACATTGGTACATAATATAAAGTACAACCATATATATAAGTTTTAAACCACAAATTATATTATATGAAATGTCAAAAGTATTACAATAAATATGAGTTTTCTCAAAAACATATTAATTTCCATAGAACTTTACAGAAAAATCATCACTTTTCAAAATATTACAATGGCTAAACCATCATACTTGCATTTGGTTGCAAAACCATACTTTAGATCCCACATCAACAGCTTCAAAACCATACTTAGATCCCACGTCAGCAGCTTCAAAACCACACTTAACAGCTTGAAAGCCTCAACATCAGGGTCTTCATACTGAATGACAAATCCTCGGTAGCAAGCTCTTCATACTTAATGGCCCACTTATAAGTTAAGCTCACTCCTACAAAATCCAATAAAAAAATATCACTTGTAAAATAGAAAAACAATGAACTGTAAATTAGAAAAACAATGAAGCAAATTATTTATCTTGTTCAACAGCTAACAACAATAACCAAGATCATGTGCAAAATAGGAAAATATAATCTAACAAATTCAATTTAAGAATTGGTTAAAATTAAACTTGAATGGCTAAATCTGCAACTATTTAGTACCTAAGAAAAGTAAAACTCAGCTCTAAACCAGGAAAAGGATTTCAATAGGAATATAATCAACAAATCCACAAAACAATTATGCTCGACTGCACAAGTAGAAACCTGTATACATAGTGCAATCTGTGAAGAAGTTCACCCCTATATGTCATGTGGTTAATGAATGACATGACAACTATGGAAACTGATGAATGATTTAAGAAAGTCTCAAATCCAACGCCTTAGTGAAAAAATGGGTGCATACCTCCTATGCCTTAGTGAGTACGTGTTGGTGCAGACCTCCTATGCCTTAGTGAACAAATGTGTGCATAACAAGCATATAGGTATGTATGTCTAAGCCCCCAATCTTTGCTATCTAATAATAAAAAATCCACAGATAGGAAAAGAGTTCAAATCTTGGGGGTCACACTGATCATAGAGTTCCTTGAGGATGTAGGCAAGGTGCTACTGTAAAATTCAAGTAGATAATTTGAACTTAATTAAATCTCCATATATCTATCTTAACCTTGAATCGTCATTGCTTACCATGGAGTTAGATGGCTCTATGATTTATTTTGACATAGAATTTTCTTATAATTTGATTTTTTTCAATTTAACTTTTAATGTTAAATAAGCTATATACCACCTTTAGCTCATGTTCCCTTACTATAGGAGAAGAGTGTCGACCAAATTGTAAGGAATGCGCCAATATTACTGAAAACAAATTAAATTAACTTTTCCTTTGTAATTAATTAAATTATATCAATTAATGACTGCAAGGTTTATCACATTTACTTGTTTACTTAAAGTACCAAGAAAATTAATTTTGATCTAACATGAATCGATTAACAAATAGAATCCTGAATTGGGTTAATTCTTGACTACATCTTTGTCAGATATGAAATGAAAGCAGCAATATACCCTGTGTTGCACAGGTTGGGTGTTGGTGCATGTATAACTGCATCAAGGGTTAAAGCTTTTAAACTATGAACAAAGTAGTGCAACACTGAGTATAATTAGAGTTTGGATAGAATATGTGAAACCATCACTAGACATAAAACCTAGCGCTAGTAGCAAATTAGTTTTCTTTTAGCAACTTGTCTAAACCATCTATAGCATGATCAATACGACAGTAAATGAGTTGACATGTTAGACAAATAATAAAACTTCAAGGCAATCTTGGGCTCTCCTCTAAAGTTAGGACCTTTCTTACCAAATGAATAAAATAAAGAACACACCCATAAAACTAAAAACAACTGACCACAAAACAGGAAAATGAACAATGAAACGAGGATAATACAATACAATATGATTTGTCGACAAGATTTGCAAACTTAACTATTCATTGAAAAAACAGAGTATCTGTAACTTTGCAATATCAACAGCTTTAGCACATCCCTTAAGTTCTTCCATTTCCCTACAATCCTCTTCAGCTTTTTTAATACGATTTACCCTTGCAAACAAAATATGTCCCACAATAAGGACAATTACAAATATGCTGAGAGATGTTCCGATGGCTGAAAATGGTAGCTTTGGGTTATCTAAGAATCTGTAATAGCCACAAATAATAGGTCTTGAGAAAATCTTAAGACTTAGCAATTCTACCTTATGAAAAGCAACAAGGACTTCGTATTTTTCCTTGTCAAAAGGAAACAAGTGATAGTACATTGAAATTAAACCAAGTAGATATCTTGTGCCAAATTCAATATTCAAAGAAGGATTCAAAATCCAACCCCATAAAAATGATTTGAAGGAACTCAAATTCAAGGACAATCTGACTTCCTCACAAACATATCATGCAAAAATTCACAAGAAATGCCATCTGATAAAACTCCTTACAAACCATTGACTATTAAAAATTCCTCCTAAACCCTAAACCAGCCTCAAGGTCCTCCTTCAAGGCCACTTTTTTTTTGTCATGATCCTATCTCAAACGTGCAGCCTTGAAGGAGGACCTTGACCAAATAAAAGACGTTTGAGATAGGATCATGACCAAACGCCTTGAAGGGTTTGCAGATTTTTGGTCATTTTTTTGCACATTTGAGATAGAACCAAGCAGGATCATTTTATTAACTGAGCTAAGACAAAAGGAGGTAACTATTCCTATGCTAGAATGTGTGGAAATAGATCTGGAGAAGGGCCTTCTAAAATAGTGAAAAAACCTATGAGGAACTAGAGAAACCATGTAATAACGGGTGTACTCCATAATGTGGACCGTCATTTTTTTTTCATAGGAAAAAAATAAACCAGAGAAACCTTGTATTTAAAGTTTATTAAAAAGAATGGAATTTACTAACCTGTGAATGGGATTTCGACTACAAATTCAACTCCAATGCTCCAGAATTCTATGCATGCCTCTTCAAATCCTCCAAGTTTGCTCCAATACCCTTCTATCCATGGCAGCAATTGAAAATATATAGCCAATTTTTCAAACCCCTCAACCGGTGTCTCAATTTCAATCTGCATGGCCTAATAGATGCCTAAAGATGCCTCTCAGACCTGATTCATCCTCTCACAACCAACGAACCACTTGCTCCTACCAAAGGGAAATATTTGGGACTGAATATCGATTTGTCGGGGTGCTTGAACTGGTGCAGGGTTGCAAAATATGCCCATCATTAATCATTGGCGCTACCTGGCTCGTTCAGCGTGTGCAAGGTCCATTGTTATTAATCACTTTCCCATTCGGAGGTCGAAGAATTAATCAGCATGGTTATTCCATAATGTAGGAGTATTTAGTACCAAATTTGTTCGATATTGTCGATGGATTTAGTTACAGTATTATGTTTAGATGTATAATATAGTTTTTTTACAATATATAGTTCTGGCCTTAGCAAGTTTGCATGTCTCTGAGCCTGAACATTGGCATCAATAAAACATTAGTAGAATTAAACTTCAAGAGAAGTTGCACTGGTTTGAAAAACCAGTAGATATTTTACAAGTGAAAAGCCATACCATACAGACCTGGCCTTCAGCAGCTGTGGCCAAGTGTTGCCCAAGACTTGATGACTCCCCACATCCAAAGGAATAGACATCCCCATTTTCAGCCACAATGAATGTGGTATAATCACATGTAGTCACATGAACAGCCTTCAGCCCTAGAAGTGATTCCACAACCTTGGGAATAGTTTCACATTATTCATTTCCGTGACCCAAGCAACCATATCGACCCCATCCCCATGTACATGCTCGTCCATCTTTTCCCACAACAGCATCATGCCATGCACCAGCTTCTATCACAATTGGCTCTAGCTTCAAATGTTTGAATTGTTCAATCATCCGGGGGTACTTTTCATCTGTTCGAGAACCATGTCCGAGCTTGCCACCTAAGCCACAGCCAACAGAATATACTGACCTGCAGATACCCACATATATGCATGTAATGTTATTTTCAAATTCAAAGAGGGTTCTGCAACACAGGCATCAAGTAGTTTCATAAAGTCAATGGGAACATAAAATATGTTTAAGTTACAAAATTTACATTTAATTTACAAAATTTATATAACTAGTCATGGAAACGTTGCAAAATTTTGCCCTTCAAATAAGAAGCCACTAAACTTTTACATAAAACATTGTCATTCTCTCTGGGATATTGACTTTTATATCTTGTCTGATTGCACTTAGCAAGATGCATCACTTTAATCCTTTGTTCAACAAGTTACATCCCAAAGAGCCTTTCGCTCTCAGAGAGGGATCTGACCTTCAACATCAATCCCTGGATAGGAATTTTTGGGAAAAACATCCCCATTTGAAGAGTATAGAATTTAAAAGTACTGCAATTTATTCCCCAAGCCTCTTCTAGTTTTTTTGTGCAAACATCTATGCAAATTTGAAAAATATATAATAGGTTAAACAGTCTAAAGTGAGGTACTTGTTTCAGTTCTGCAGTAATTTCAAAGAAATTGCACTTCAAACACCTCTGTAACCGCATGGAGGGCTTAAGACAACCAAATTAAAAATAAACATCATGGAGGGATTCAAACAGTCAAATTAAAAGTAAACAGCGTGGAAGCCTTAAATCAGTGAACTATATAGAGAGTTTGAAACAGTCAGAAAAAAATGAAGTTAAAACTGCATGAAACATGAAACATTTATGAAATGTTGAGTTTCAAAATATATGAAACAGAATAAGTTAGAGTCTCATGCCCTACAATGTGTTTCTATATGCATGCATCCATCTCCTGGGATTCAACTTTAGAGGTGATACGAGAAGGTACTCATTCCCACCAAATCCATTGTTATCTTGTACACGATATGGGTGATTATTCTTTAGAAACATTATATAGTCATGATATATTGTCTTTCCCAAATGTCGCCATGTTCTAAATGAGGTGCAAGGTCCATTCCACAGAAGACATATGTTTGGGCCCATCCACCCACTCCTACAGAGACTACCCATGCAAAAATTTTAGTTTCTATACTAGGCTGTAGAAAACATGAAAGCTTTAAGGGGCGATTTCATTTCCAAATCGATATTGACCTCCATTTGTCATAGGTAGCGAATTTTTAATTCAAGTTTGCATTATAAGATCATTGAACATGCTACTAACTAATGTATTGAAAAATAATCAATAGTACTATGTTATTATAATCAATCAATTTATTGTACATTCTCTTGTATAAAAACTATGTCTATTTATTATATTGAAATAATGAGTTTTTAATAATAAATTAAAACCAAATAAACTATAAAAAAATGTTTTAATACACATCTTTTAGGAGTGAGCTAACGAACTGACCATTTGCACCCAGGCCCACCCGAAGCCGTCGACGGTCAAGCTCACTCCCGTTAACTCTCCGTCGGGTCACTCCTCCACCGTCAGCTCACTCCTCCACCGGCAACTCCCTCCGGCGTTTACCTTTCCGTGCACTGCAATCCGCCGCCCTGTCAGACAAAATCACGGCTGCATGCAGTTAATGCATGGCCAGCTACTCCCAATTTGGAGAACGTAGCGCCCCGGTGCCCGACTCCCCTCCCCTATTTCCTTCCTTGCCGCGGTCGAGCTCTCTGTCCATCGCTAGCAGAAATTTGCAACAGACTGTGTTCACTCCATCTTCTCCCGAGATATACTGTAAACAAGGCTTCAGTAATATTAAGTTCACTCTCGCAGACAGGTATTGTTTCAATCCTTTGCAGATTATTTCTAGATTTCCAGATTATTTGCAGATTTGCAAAGTTCTTGAGTTTTTTTTCAACGATCCCCGATTTCTCCGTCTTTCAGACCAGACACGTTGAGTTGATGCCTCACCTCTTCCTCTGAAACAAAAGAATACCTCACCTCTGCCTCTGCAACAAACTCAGTCTCTCTCAAACCAAACCAACGCTCTGGTTGTTGTTCATTTTCACGCACCAACGTAATGGTTGGTTTTTAGCTCACTCCGCAATAGTAGGATGATACAATAGCCCAATCAAGGGAAACTGAACCGATTCCGAGACCTTTTAGCCCTAAACCAATCTGTTGAGTGCTAAAAGAACTTTTCCATATCCAGCAAGCTATTGATAAAGCTGTCACTGATGAGAAGAGGAAATTTGGATGGGATCTAACGAACCTAGCATATATATGGTGTGCAAATGCTGAATGCCAACGTTTAGAAAAACAAAAGCATCATTTCCCATTCTGGGATCAGGTGAATTCTGAATGGATGTTTGAACTTGGAACACACATTGCATCGATGGTTGTAGCGGTGACAACCACAAAAAAAGGGTTCCCTCTTGAGTCTTGACCAGGTCATTCATATCAAGTTTCAACTGTGTCGTTCCTGACCTAGCTCAGAGTATAGTATCATCATCCAGGCTTGTAAGTGTGGCTGGCTGGCCTAAATTTGAACCTGTGGCTTTTTCTCTGCAAACTGAACGTGTGACCAACCAATCACATATAATATGTTTTATTTTCAGTACAAGAGTAATCTGGAGAAGATGGTTGGTTTTAGAAGATAAGCACACAACTAAGAATAGTTTGGTCAATTTCTTAAAACAAGGAGTTAACATGGTTCTTTGAGAAACAGAGTTTGCATCAAAAGGGAAACCTAGATTGATCTCTTATAAACAGGATATGTAAACATAAAGAATGTTTGGATAGGTATGCTTACAAGTTACAGCAATCTCTAAAACAGCAAAAGGCATATTTCAAAACATGTGTCACCAAGAAAATGCAACTTCTATTAAATTCTTAAATGCATATTAAACTGCAAATGCCACCAAGGAAATCCAGTTACCTTACGTATCAAGTTTGGAAACTGTTTCTTAAGTTCAGCCATGGAATAGTCACCACCATAAATCTCTCCTGCGGCGATATAAATTAGGGTAGTTGATGGATATCCCAGACCGCTGAGGAAAATGCCTACTTCCTTTGGAGTCAGTGGACATAGAACTTTACGTCTGTGTTCTGTTGAATTTATCTCCTTAAACTTCCAGTAAGTAGTTCTTTTCCTGTGGATAAATAGAAGATACACCATAAGCCAAAACACTCTCTCAATCCCAATACAATATTGCATTGCCAAACTATTTAGGGAAGACAGGAAAGACAAAC
>LPNX010789794.1:111385-147059 GCA_001517045.1 Pseudotsuga menziesii | reverse complement strand
ACTTAAATTTATCAATTTTGGTCATTTATCCCTTGAAAAAAACTGTGGTGACCAAAAATTGTGGTCTCCTGGTCACTAATCTCTCATTTTCCACTAGTGGCAGTTTGATAACAATAGCAATATCAATATTACCTCTACTAGGGTCAAGCTGCAAAATTAACTGAATCCCATTTTGGTGGTAAACTTAACTACACATAACCCATCTTTTCACAATTTCATTTTACCATCCTTATGTAGTTTGATAACAATAGCAACCTCAACATTACCTCTACCAGGGTCAAGTTGCAAACAAACATTTTATTTACTAGCATTTTATCCTATGCTAGTGGAGTATCATTCCTGCTCTGGATTTTACTGGAACAAACTTCTTACTTGTTAGAAGCTGTAAAAGAACCATCATTCCACTGCGTTA
This sequence comes from Pseudotsuga menziesii, assembly GCA_001517045.1. Taxonomy (NCBI): domain Eukaryota; kingdom Viridiplantae; phylum Streptophyta; class Pinopsida; order Pinales; family Pinaceae; genus Pseudotsuga; species Pseudotsuga menziesii. The sequence continues at coordinate 146,647 of LPNX010789794.1, read as the reverse complement.
GCTGTAAGCTAATTAAGCCCTGATTTCATCTAATAGTCTTTCCTACTTGACTAAAGAAGACAAAAACACACTAAGTATCAAATTAAGATGCAGTATTCTTTTCCCACGGTCTAAAAAACATAAACTGCTATGTTTAACTTTTCTAACATAGTACTTTAAGATAAACTAATAACGTATACAAAATCAAAGAAAAGAAATGCTTTGATGTTATTTTTTTAACTGTTTAAGTATTTGCTAACAGTTATTGGTTCTTTGGCATTGTCAACCTTGAGATTTTATGTTACATGAAATTTTTTAAATTTTTACGATTTTTTTGGGTTATTACATGTGGTATCAAAGCACAAGGTTCAAACACTAGGCTTGAACGTGGCTCAACATGCATAAATAGAACAATAGATCTAAAACATGTATACTAATATTTTTTTATTTTTCTTTTCAATTATACTTCCTGAAATTTTTTCTAAGTTAACTGCAGGTATGGAAAGATTGGAAGAATATGTGGATGAGGAATCCCCATTTACTGAACGAAGTAATTCTAAAAGAGAACCCATACAAGAGGAAATAACTAATAATTCTTTTGAACTATTACAAAAAGTTAAGGAACTAAGAACAGAGATGGAAACGGTCAAAAAATAAAATGAGCAAATTCTGAGAGCTCAGGAGGAGCTAAATCAGATTTTGATGAAAAGATTTAAGAATCAGAAAAAAGATAAAATGAACAGAGTCTGAAGATATGCCTTATCAACATACAGATAAAAGGAAGAAACAGCTTAAAATCGAAAGTAGCTCATCTTCTGAAGTCTATGGCGATTCACATAAAAATAATTATCAATATACTAGTGATAGTAGCAAAGATAATCATCATACTAGAAAAAGAAAGTTTAAACCTTACTAAGAAATATCTGGAGAATTCAAGAAAATCAAGCCACCAACCTTTAATTGTGAAACTAAGAAGGGAGAAGAGGCAGAATCCTGGCTGTCTGGGATGAAGAAATACTTTCAAATTTATAAATACTCTAATCAACTGAAAGATGGGATGGTTATTTATAATCTCACAGGGAAAACAGATATTTGGTGGCAGGACCTAAAAAGAGTAAAAGGCATTAGGGAGAAAAACATTAATTGGAGTACATTTAAGAAATATTTCAAGAAGAAATTTTTGTCTGAACAATATTATGAGGAGAGGGCTAAGAAATTTTACGAACTAAAACTGGGAACAATGAATATGAAAGAATTAAATAGTAAATTTCTAAGTCTACTCAGGTATGTGTTGTATATTGTGGACGAGAAGCCTAACGTACAGTGGTTTCTCAGCTGTTTACCCTATCATATAAAAGACAGAATTGAGTATGACAATCCAAAAACTTTAGAAGAAGCAATGAGAAAGGAGAATTTATTTTATGAACAAAATCGCAAAAAGGAAAGTATGACCAACTGGAAGGCCAAAAGAAATAATAACTTTGAACAGAAGAAGAAAATTTTTGTACATAACCAAAATTTTAAGAATAATAACACACCGAATTTTCCTAGTAAAAATTTCCAAGGGAACAAAAGTAATTCACAGACCAATCCAAATAGTCAAAGAAATAAAGAATCTGTTAATAACCACAGTAACTATACCAAGAATTTTGAACGAAAGGAACCAATAAAATGCTGGGAATGTAATGGTCCTCATTATGCATCGATTATACCCAATCGAAAGAAGACTCTTAGCAACATACACATGATACATGAGGATATGATTATTGGTGATCTAGCAAGGACAATGACCAGGATCAATGCAACATTGGAGAACATGAAAGCAGATTATCAAACTTTCATGATGGAAGTGGAAGGTAAGCTAAATCAAATACCTATATCTATTTTAATCGATCCATGAGCTAGTTTAAGCTATATTTCTCCTGATTTAGTAGAAAAGTGTAAGCTATCAGTTGAAAAGTTTGCAAGGTCTTGGTTAGTCTAGCTAGCTACTGGTGCAAAGAGAAAAGTAATTAGCTTTGTTAAGAATTTTACCGTCACATTCCCCAATTTTGTAAAAAAAATATTATCATATTTGATTTTATTTCAAGAATATATGTTAAATTCTATGCTAAGTTGCGATGATGACTCAGCAGAGTCAAGGTTGTGAATGTAATTCTGAATATTTTAATTATAAATAAATAAAAGTGGAGACAATAGCTTGGGAGAGTTGTTAAAAGAGTGTTTACTGGTCAAGTTGGTGGAAGAGACTGGGTGGAGAGCAAATAGACAAGTGGCAACATCCTTAAACACTTCCAATGTTGCAGGTGGCAACCTCCCTACATTTGGGGTCATGATCCCCCAAGAAACTGGGATCAGAGCAGGTGACTCAATTAATGACAACTAACCCAAAAAAGACCTAGGAAATCTTAATAAAAATTCCCATTGAAGAGAGCTGAGGCTGCTCATTCCAAGAAGAGAACCATTCAGGTGAATGTACTTCAGAGGATTTCATTGGGAAGGGAATTTATGGAATGTGTTTGAAGGGTAAACTGTAGAAAGTGATCTAGTACAACTTTTCAACTAAAGGATCTTACTCCTGAGTGCAGAGTTAGTACTGAGTCATTGGACTAGTATCTTGTTGTATGCTCCACCAGTTCTCAGCCAAGGAGACCAAGAATAGGATCGGGGGTCCTGAGAAGTCATTGTTTGAGCACTCTCCAGGAGTTGGTAGGGAGGAATGGCCTCCCAACGCTGTTGTCATCTAGCTTTAAAACAGGTTCTACAGTCTTTTATTTGCCGTGTTAAAAGTTTATATCTGAGAATGAATGAATAATGAATGATTTACATGTTTCATAGTGAACTGTTAGAGCTTGTAATATTTTAATTATTTGAATATTGAATCTGTAATTGGATGAGATAATCCTACCTGTGTTTTTCCCCATCTGGAATGAACCAGACCGTACTCTAGCACAGGTAGTGTGTTTAAAATAGATGAAGATATGATAAGAATCTGAAATGAATAGAGTTATTTATGTTTTTTAGAGTGTTGGAATCTTTTCTTTCTGTAGATAGTTGTTTTCAGAAAAGAATATTAATCTGCCTATTTAAGTTTATTGTTTAAAGCAGAGTATGGTAATAAAAGTGCTAGAAAAGAAATAGCCATAATATTTTACTGATAGCAATGTGTTCACGTAGTAAAGTTATTCTTTTACAGAGTACCTTCTTTTACAAACTATTCATTTAACCTGAAATAGAGGAAATAGAAATATCTCGGTTATAATTCTTATTTGTTTATGTTAAGTAAGGGTTTAAGTATGGTTCTGTTAATTTATATCTTTTACTAATATTAATAGCTAACTTAACCTGCAACTATTTGAACCCTAGATAGAGTTTAGTAACATACATATTTCTAAGGACCAATTAATCTAAAGATAAAGAGTATCTTAATAAAGAACTTATTTATCTCTCACAGTATTCTTTTATTTAGAATCAAAACAATTAAGATACATTAGTAACCTATGCTTAAAGCATTATTAACAAGGAACTGTTCTTTAATTTTTACAGACAAATTATATTATGTAAAGGAGTAATGACAGGGTTGAAATCTCCATTTCACTTTTTAGCAAGCTTGCAGAAATAATCCTATTGAAAAAACTAAACTATTATAGACTGGTTTCAGTCTTTATTAATAAAATGTATGTGCAAATACAAACTTAAGAAAATATAGTATTCGCAGATAATATTATTAACATAAACAATATTGTTTATAAATTAAAAATTCTTTTAACAAACTAAAGAAATCTTTAAAGAAAGAAACAAAGATTATTTTCATAAACCCTAACTTAGAATTCCCTGGCCACTAAAATAATCTTAAATTCATTTGACAGTAACCAAAAATAATTAAATAACGATACATAAATTACCATTTTAAAGGTTAAATAAGGAAAAACACTAGGTTGCATTTCTTAGCAGAAAACTACCAGTATTATTTTTATATGCAAATCCATTACAGTAGTAACCTAGGATAAACAATATACTTAATATTTTGATATAAACATTTAAAGAAAAATTTAATTTATTCACACAGAGGTAAAAGTACAAAAACATAAAGGAGAACAAATTTAACTTGCAGACATACTGTCTTAAGTTATTCACATTATATCCATGAGTTCGAAGGCCGAAAGGTAGGTAGAATATTAACAAAGTACAAAAACTCAGCTAAGAGCCGAGTATCCACATCGTGCTTCGGAGTATGAACAAGCATAAACATCATATTACAAAACTATAAGTTCAACCTTAATACGAGAGGAGAGCTTCACAAATTACAACTTAAATCCGAAGTCACCTTGCGACAAGCAAGGGTTTTAACCAAAACAAAAACTATAAAAAACGAAGGACAACAACCCAATACTGGGTGCAACATGGCTGAGACCTTCTCCAATTGCAAGATTCTATACAAGCAGAGGAAACTCTATTTGAAACTGGAGCTTACCGTGAACGCTTCGTGAAGCCATCTATACAGTGCAACGACCAACCTTGGAGACGAGCCAACTTGCATCATAAAGAACATAAGTTATTTAAAAATAGAAACCCTTATGTAAAATAAAACAATAAACAATAATAGCTCTAAATTATTATTTTTACTCACCTTTAACTGGAAGTGAAAATGATGGAGCCCCAGAGGAACAATAACACCACGACCAATGCCAAAAGGAGCCAAACCCTCCTGCTCGCCGAGGATGGAGATGACGGGACTCTAGTGTTTTTCACAACTATCAGCAGAGGTGTGGGTAAGCCTGAGCTATGGCTGCAAGGAGTCTGCAAGCATGGAGGCGAACTATCACTAGCATACAAATAGGAAAACTAAACCTTACGACGAAGGAGCGTTGCAGTAACATACATTAAGATCAAGCTTTCACTAATGACAGACCACAACAGGGGAGCAAAAAGGAGTTTTCAAGCAGCCGTAACGCCATACACAAGGAAGGCAGTAAACTCTGAGCGAAGTAAAGAGATCACAGAGGAGGTGAGTAATGGAATATAGCTCAAGGGAGGAAGCCACATTAAAAACTAGCGTTGGAGCCTCTAAAGCTATCTGCATCTCACAGCCGCCATGGGAGCTTGCAGAGTAGCCCACAGATCCAACGCAAATGACGGAGATTGAATGAGCCAGGGTTAGGGTTAAGAACTATTTAAGAAACTGATGCATGGCCAAGAAACTTCCACGTGGTTGCAAACATTTTTCATGCAGTGGGTCAACTTTCCATAGTCACCTGCATTTTCATAAAAATCATTTTATTCACCCCATGATTTCATCAAAACCACATCATAGTTTGCATGGGTTTCAATCATACATTAATCGATTCAACGCTTGATACATAGCTCGATATTGGCGTGGTTTTACAACATCATATAATTGTTTAACGTTAACATTTAGGTCATCACTGGCGTGGGTTGCAACATTATTATAACGTTGAATTACCACATAACATAAACCTCAGCCTCATAACCCAAAAAGAAATACATTATATAATTCATCAATAACCAATGTTATGAGATATTGCTAGTAAAAGCTAGTGAGGTTTATGTTTGCATAGTAAGTTATACTAATGAGCATCGTGGGGAAACTTTACAGAGTCATTTTAACATCATTATTAGTTATATGCATAGTATACATATGAGTCTTAACCCCTTTTTAATTGGTTACAATTCATCAAAGTTTGTATAATGATATCACCATTGTGAAATAGGTTGTGCAATAACTAAGTTGTTGTTAATAGTATTTTAAGATAGTTAGGAAATCATTGTCTTATAAACAGTTTAGTGAATAGTGTATGAATAACTATCTATTAATTCCAAATTCCTTTCATGGTGGTGAAATTGATTACACAACTTTCAACTTGTGTAATTTGCATAGTGTCGTTTGGGTTAGGATCGTAAGTATTATGCAATTGTAACACTAATAAAACCTTTTATGTTGATAAACAAATAGTTTATGCACAATTTTAAATCTTAGAAACTAGCAAAGTTTGATAGCAAACTATGTAATGGTAAAGTGAAATGTAAGAACATTTTCCTATGAACTCTGTTACTTAATACAGATCCATGAGATCTTACCTTAGAAGTTGTGACAGTTTTTCATTACTTGGAGTATAGTTTTACATTCTTACCAAATTACTAAGGTTAACATAAGATGAAAAGATTTGCTCGATAAGAAAACACACCAACCCTGGAAGTTGTTCTTAGTTAGAACCTAATACAAGATATATAAATTTCTAGGGTATGCATTTCTGAAAATAAAGAATATCAAGCAGATAAATAAACCGTTCAGAACCAAAGGAAGTAGTATTGTCACTACATACTCTACAAGAAGAAATACAATCATCTGAATTTCGTTTACTATAGCAACAGAAGAAAACAAACTGTGTTACCTTACGGAAGTAGGTTGGATTACAGTAGCTTATAATCTAAGCTTATTAATTGCAAATAGAAATATTGCAGGATGCTTTATAAACTTAAATACGATACTCGGAAATTTATACCTGTAAACCTGTAAGAACAAATAATCCATCTGTGTTAGCATAAATGCTAAGTAAGCCCCGGAATTCAAAGTCAGATTCCACCTACTGTCATAAATAGAACTCATCAGTAAACCAAATATAGAATTTAATGCAGCAAGTTAAACTTAAGATTGTGTTAATAAGAAAATTGCGGAATAAACATAATGGAGTTTATGAAATTTAATCTATTAACTATTTCTCCTTTTGCTAACCGTTAACTGTTAATAAACTGTAGTCTCAGCATTTTATGTTATTTCAAAATTTTAAATTTTTGTGAAAATTTGGGGTTTTGACATTTACAGTAACAATGGATTAGTTTGAAGCCTCTGTTAAGCTTAATGTTTTACCTTTAGGTTCTTATGATATGTTAATTAGCATGGATTGGCTAGAACAACATAGGGTAGTCCTAAACTGTTTCGATAAAACCTTTACTTGCATAAATAACAATGGAGAAACAGTAAATGTAAAAGGAATCCCTAAGAAAATAGCCATAAGACAGATTTCAGATTTGCAGCTTAAGAGAGCTATTCGGAAGGGCTGTAAAGCCTTTTCCATAACAGTACTTAATGAAGAAAATACTAATAACAAAGATAAATTAAAACTGGAAGACATTCCAATCCTAAGGGAATATTTAGATGTATTTCCGGAAGAAATTTTGGGACTGCCTCTGAAACGGGAGTTAGACTTTACTATTGAGCTGGTACCTGGTTCAGTGCCCAACTCAAAAGCCACTTAGCGGATGAATATACTGGAATTAAATGAACTAAATTCCCAGTTAAAAGAACTCATTGATAAGAATTACATTAGACCCAGTGTGTCTCCTTGGGGAGCACCTGTTATTTTTGTTAAGAGGAAGGATGAAACTCTACGGCTATGTATAGATTACCGTCAACTAAATAAAATGACTATCAAGAATAGATATTCATTACCCCGCATAGATGATCTGTTTGATCAGCTATGTGGAGCAACGGTATTCTCAAAGATTCATTTACGATCTAGTTACCACCAGGTTCGAATCAAAGATGAAGACATCTTTAAAACAACTTTTAGGACCTGATATGGTCATTACAAGTTTGTCGTTATGCCATTTGGGATTACTAATGCCCTAGTTGTTTTTATGTGTCTCATAAATAATGTAATGCATAAATATCTTGATAAGTTTGTGATCATATTCATTGATGTCATCTTAATTTACTCAAAGTTTGAAGAAGAACATAAAGAACACTTAAAAATGGTCTTAGAAGAGTTACGAGAACACCAACTCTACACAAAATTTAGTAAATGTGACTTCTTTAAGGATAAAATTCAGTATCTGGGTCATGTGGTGACTAAAGAAGGAATTTTTGTCGACCTCGAAAAGATAAAGGAAATCGAGGAATGGCTAGTCCCAAAAGACGTAACTAACGTCTGATCATTCATGGGGATTACTGGCTATTATCGAAGATTTATCGAAGGGTTTTCAAGAATTGCAAATCCTATAACCTCTTTACAGAAGAAAGGGAAGAAATTAAAGTGGAGTTAGAAGTGTGAAGACAGTTTTAAAAATTTAAAAATTTTATTAACCACCGCACCAATTCTAAGAATTGCTGACCCTAATAAAGATTTCATAGTATGTACTGACGGTTTAGGTGGAGTTTTAACTCAGGAAGGACACGTCATTGCTTATGAGTCTAAGAAGCTGAAATTTCATGGGAAAAATTATGCAACCTATGACTTAGAGTTAGCTACTGTCATACATGCCTTAAAAATGTGGCATCATCATTTAATCGGAAGGAAGTCTATATTAATGATTGATAATAAAGGGTTAAAATATCTATTGGATCAACCTAACTTAAATGCTAGGCAAGCTAGATGGCTAGCTTTTCTTAGTGAATACGATTTTGAAATTCAACATATTAAAGGAGAAGAAAATAAGGTTGCTGATGCATTAAGCAGAAATGCAAAACTGAATTTTACAACAGCAATTAGCACCTATAAAACAAATTTAGAAGAACATCTAGAAGATGGAATAGAACAAGATGAAAATTATCGGAAATTACAAGCAAATGTAAGAGAAAATTTAATAGAAAGTCTAAGTACATGGTATAGCTTGAATGAAAAATGATTATTATTGTATAAAGATAGACTATACGTACCTAATGTACCTAAGATTAAGTTGCTGATTTCAAACGAAATTCATAAAACTCCTCATTCAGGGCATCCAGGTTATACAAAAACTATAACCATGCTAAGAAAGGATTATTTTTGGCCAAACATGAAAAATGAATTGGCAGAATACATTGCTAAGTGCTTCGAATGTTATCAAGTAAAGACTGAACATCAACATCCAGCTGGGCTACTTCAACCATTACCTATTCCTAGCTGGAAGTGGGAGATAATTATCCTTGATTTTATCACGGGACTACCTAGAAATCAAAACTTAAATGACTCAATAATGGTAGTTGTTGATAGATTGAGTAAAACAACTCATTTTATACCTGTAAAAACTACTTATAAAGCTGCAAATATTGTTGATATTTTCTTAAAACAAAATTTTCGGTTACATGGAATACCGAAGGTAATAATTTCAGACAGAGACCCTAAGTTTACGGGAAACCTTTGGAAGTATTTATTTAAAGGATTAAATACTACATTAAACTTCAGTACCTCTTTCCATCCTCAAATAGATGGACAGACTGAAAGAGTAAATCAGGTATTGGAGGATTTGCTCAGAATGTATGTAAAGGAGCATCTAGGTAAATGAGAAGATTACTTACACTTGGTATAATTTTCTTACAATAATCATTATCAAGCTTCAACTAGATATAGTCCTTTTGAAATTTTGTATGGTAGGAAATGCAATACCCCCATCTCTTGGAGTAATCTAGTTGACAGGCTAGTATTAGGACCTGAATTATTAAAGGAGATGGATTTAATTGTAAAACAGGTACAAGGTAACTTGAAAGTTGCACAAGATCGACAGAAAATCCAAGCAGATATTAAATGAACTCTAAAGGAGTTCCAGGTAGGTGAACATGTTTTTATTAAGGTGAGACCTAAAAACAGTTCTCCGAGGTTAGGTAATTGTGCTAAGTTAGCACCTTGATATTGCATTCCTTTTGAAATACTATCCAGGATAGGATAGGTAGCATATTAGTTAGATTTACCACCAAACTTAAGAGTTCACAATGTTTTTCATATGTCTGTATTAAAAAAATATGTACATGATGCTACTCACATTATTAACTGGAATGATGTGCAGGTGGAACCCGAAGGAGATTTTCTGGTGGAACTAGATTGTATCCTTGAAAGGAGGGAGATCTCACTTCAGAATCGCACCATTGGTCAGGTGAAGGTGCAATGGAAGCACCTTAGTCCAGAAGAAGCCACCTGTGAATTGGAAAGTCATATGCAGGATGCATATCCAATTCTATTTCAGGGAAATTCCAAGGACGAGGAATAAATAACATCGAGGACGATGTTATAAATCAAGGGGGTGTGTATGTCACATGCCCCAATTTGCAAAACAATTTTATGTTATCGAGGAACATTATGTTATATTTTATTTTAAAGTTTGTAATTAATGACCAAGTGGGGTCAAGGATAATTTAATGTATTGCGGAATATTTTTTTAATAAATAAATAAAAGATGAGACAAAAGCTTAGGGAAGTTGTTAAATGAGTGTTTACTGGTCACTTGGTGGAGGAGACTGGGTTGAGAACATATTGACAAGTGGCAGCATCCTCAAACTACTTCTAACTGTTGCAGGTGGAAACTTCCCTATATTTGTGGTCAAGATTTCCTAAGAAAGTGGAATAGGAGTTGGTGGCTCATTAAGTAAAAACTGACCCAAAAGACATAGGCATGCTAATCAAACTTCCCATTGAAGACAGCTAAGGCTGCTCATTCTAGATTTGTGATCATTCTGAATAAATGAAGTGCACATGTGAAATTCGATGGAGGGGACTATATGAAGTGAGTTTGAGGGGATAAGTGCTGAAGATTGAACTTGTGCAGCTATTCTAAGTTGAAGTTCTAACTGCTGTAAGTAGGACTGAGTTACTGCTGAATACTCAGTAGAGTTTCAGGGGATCTCAAGACTACATCTCTCACCCAGTACTCTACCAGGAGGACCAGGAGACAGGCTCGAGGGTCCTGAGAAATTGTAGACTAGATTTTCTCCATGAGTTGTTTGGGAGGAATAGCCTCCTTAAGTTGTTGTCACCTCATCTATTTGACAGGTTCTACTTGTTTAGGTTAAATTATTATTTTATTTACTATTTCAAAAAAATTTAAGAGTTTATCAAGATTAGTATATTGTTATTTCATTGTTTTTAATGATAAAGAAGAACATTTGTGTATACTGTGAAAGTTAGCAATTAGTTAGATTATGATAAAAAAGTAGAGATATTGCTAAGTTAATTGATAGATAGGAAAATTACCAAACTGTATTTTTCCTCGCATTTTACAAGGCAGTACTCTAGTACAGCAGGTATGCTTAATTTAGATAAGTAGATTTCAATAATTTTGAATGCAGATGTAAATAATTACTTTTGCAGGTTTTTATGTAATCTAATTACAGAAGTTTAGTTGTACTTGTACTGTCTACTGAAAGTATATAAAATATCTAATTACAGGTAAGAATAAATTTAAATAATAAGCACAATATGTATAATATTTACAAAATTAAAACTAGTAAAACACATAATATAAATGCAATAAATAAATTTAAATAAATAAGTATAAGAAGAGTAAAATATTTACTTAGGGTTTAACCTAGTACATAATATTTTAGGTTATTTAACTACTCGGTGAGTCATACATTTAAACTAGGTTTATAGTAAACAAAAGGTATTAATGCTGCAAACCTTTATAAATATCTAGGGTTTGCAAGAGATGGGTATTATCACTCTAGCGTAAAAAATTATATTTTATTTTATAATACGAAAACCTAACAAAACTTTTCCACAATTGACTACACTAATAATTAATTTTACTGCTCGTAAAATAATTACATAACTATAGATTATTCAAATATAATCTTTTAACAAGAAACATAATATCTTATTAATCTAGTAACTTTGTGCATCGAAGAAGTAAATAACAATAAATATTTCCCATAAACCAGTTATACCTAAGTGTAAACCAAATCGAAATAATGATGAAAACAACACTAAGTTGAAACGAAACTGAACCAATATAATATGGCCTGTGGCCTTTTATATTTCTATCTAGGATTTAAAATCTTGACCAAAAAAATGACTTCTTCAAGTCTAAACATAAGTCACAGAACCAAAATTTTACAACTATAAATTACAGCAGTGAAAAACCCTTCAACTGCTTTGAAAATGCTAAAATCATAGCCTTTTGTTTTCTCTGTAAAAAAAAAATTAAATCTTCAAGAAACCAACCAGTGGTTGGACAATACAGTCACGGATTAAGCCAAATATTAAAAATTATTATCATCTATATCATTTTAAGATGAGAAGGCTCAAACAAAACCATGAAGTTACGGCTGCAGTAGCCATAACCTTTCTTTACAACAACCCCTAGGGCTTTAAAAACTTATAAAATAAAAGAATGATAAAATAACTATTAACCATGTCCAAGCCATCAACCATCATGACGGTGCTTCATTTCCTTCCATCATACATATGTGCAGAAAAAACCCTCAGATGTCACCAAGGCTTACTAGGAGAGCGCTTTCGCTGAAGAATGAGGGTAGTTTTTCTTCCATCTTCAAGTCCAAGTCTAGAGAAACCTGCACATAGAACACAGTAGCATTGTTAGTCTTTTTCTTAAAACAATAATGACAACGATGTTAATTAATAAACTGAAAGGATTTTTATGGGTTTTACCTTGTAAGCTGTGCAGTGGTGAAGTCGTGGAAGCCACCTGAGACCAACTCAATTTCGCATTGGAGAAGGTAAATCCCTGGGGATGAGATTGTGCAGAATGCAGCAAAAACCCCAAGCCACAAACTGGAAGGGATAAAACCACGAGGAGGAAGCAAACAAGTAAAAGGAAGATGAAACTCTTCACTTCAGAAATTCTTGACCACTTTGCATAGTAAGCAAACCCACCTCAGTCAGTCAAGACGATGGCGAAACCAGTTTCAATGCTCAAATACCTCTTTGACAGTCAACAGGCCTCTAAACAACAGTATTTTATCAACCCTACACAAAATCACGAGGATATGAAGGACCGATGCTTACATCTATGGAGGTTAACACAGAAACCATGGCGGCCATGAGCTTCCAGGTCGGTCGCTCCTCAACCAAAAGAAACCCTTTACAATGCGAATATAGGGTTTGGACAACTATTTTAAGTAAACAAACCTAATTGCTTAATCACCTACCACGTGTCCCCAATTATTTTCACAATCGTGGGTTTAGAACTATAGTCGATTACACTAATTCCAATCTACAAACAAATCATTGTGAAGCAAAGTCAAAACCATATCATAAGTATGGTTTTTATATTTTTCCTTGTTATTTCATTTTCCTAGTTTTAAAAACTATATGATTAACAAAATAGTGTTGACTTGCTATTTTCTTTTAGACAAGTTAGAGTAATTATATTCTAACTATGTTTGTTTATAGAATATAACTAAATGACTACACTTATAATAGTAAAACATCATTGAAAGGGGTAATCTAATCCTCCCTTGAAGTATTTCACATAGATCTTGGAGATTGAAAGTAATTTCTTATACTTTGGGAATTATTTTTATGCAGGGCATAACTATAGCACAAGCAATTACAAGAGTTTCTCTAATACTTGCGATGATAACAATACATTAAGAAAATTTACAATTTATAATAATTGTAATTGAAAGTTTAACTAAAGCTAGGTGGATATACTATGGAATGAGGTGAGCAGACACGGTTTAGAAGGTTACTAAAGTAGAGTTTTGAAGTTTAATAAAGAACTCAATTAGACCAATCTCTACATAACATTATGTAGTTGGGACTACAAATATGTGCAACATATTTTCCTTTTTAGAAAAGTGTTAGATCTTTATGTTCCTATGGACATAATTAGATTTGTTCTTAAACATTTTCAAAACTGAAACTTATAAGCATATAGTTAAATAATACAAGAAGGAAAAATTAACTGAATCCCATTTTGGTGGTAAAATTAACTACACATAACCCATCTTTTCATAGTTTCATTTTACCATCATGATGCAGTTTGATAACAATAGCAATATCAACATTACCTCTAGTAGGGTCAAGCTGCAAACAAACATTTTATTTACTAGCATTTTATCCTATGCTAGTGGAGTATCATTTGTGATTTTGATTCTACTGGAACAAACTTCTTACCTGTTAGAACCTGTAGTGAACCTGTTAAAGAACCATCATTCCAATGTGTTAGCTGTAAGCTAAGTAAGCCCCGGTCTCATCTAAGATTCTTTCCTACTTGACAAAAGAAGACAAAAACACACTAAGTATCGGATTAAGATGCAGTAATATTTTCTCACCGTCTGAAAAACATAAACTGCTATGTTTAACTTTTCTAACACAATACTTTAAGATAAACTAATAATGTATACAGAATCAAATAAAAGAAATGCTTTGATGTTATTTTTTTAACTGTTTAAGTATCCATTAACAGTTATTGGTTCTTTGGCATTGTCAACCTTGACATTTTATGTTACATGAAATTTTTATGAATTTTTTGGGTTATTACATTACAGCATGACCATATGCAACTAAACTACTATACACAATGTCTCCAAATAGGAATTGTTTCTCCCTCTGCTCTTTTTATAAGGAAGATGGACCACATTGTTCCTAAATGTATTGTAAGACATTATGAGTACCATAAAATGTGAACAATTTTTATCCAGACTTGTGATATTGTCTACCAAGAAAAACCACAAATACAACTATAAAATATACCAATGTTCCACCAAGTTTCGATCACCCATTCCCTGCTATTGTTATACTATGAAACAACGCTTCTTCATTCGAGTACTGACACCCAATACGTCGGTACTCAAAAGGACAATGCAGATTGAAGTTGGCCAAACACAATATATGAAGAGAATCCTTAGTAATATATTTATTCCTTTAGTCTTTCCCATATTTATAAATAATTTTGTCTTGTATTCACGACTTTGCTTCTGAAAAATCCTAGGTCATTCACGGGTAGGATCATATGCAACCCACGAGTCAACTATGTAATGTTGCATTCACGAGTTTCCTTCATAAGAGTCGCGAATTAGTCGCGAGGTCCCTATTTATGCACCCGTGATTACCTTAAGACAAAATTAAAAAAATAAATCATGATTAGTTAAGGGAATTTGGGCTCGAAATTATAACTTCCCTAACTCCTCGAACCATCCTAGACCTCGTAACTCCTCCTCATCAGCAATTATAAATAGAGGGGAGGGATAGAGGATAGGGGAAGCAAGTTGAAGAGCAATGTTATTCTAGAGGAATCCATTGGAAAGAGGAGCAAGAGAACACATCAATATCTTCGTCAACAGAGAGGGTTGTCTCAAACAAGGTTGTAATGTTCCTTGCAAATTCTGAATAAAGATTGAATTTCTTCCATATTGTCTTTGTACACATTCTCATTGTTATGAATTATTAAATGTATTTCTATTAGTTCTTATATACAATTATAATCTTCTCATCTTTCTTTATATAACAATCATGATTTCTATGGAGAAACATCAATATCTTTTGCAGGTACAGAAGTTTAGGAGCTTGAAGAACCTTGGAGAAAGAAGGATAAAGTTTGGATCAACCATTGATAACAAGGTACACATTCCCTTCATCCTATTTATCTCATTTATGTTTCTGTATCCCCTTATGTCTACAATCCAAATCCTAGTATGTTGGTGACCCTAGGACCCCAAGTCATAAGTTAGATATCCCTCACAAGAGAACTGGAAACTCCATTGGGGCCTTTCCAATTAGGTTTTTCAGTCCATTTTTTTGCTCTTTTGTTTCTTTGGTGATTTGTTTGCATCTGTGTTTCATCCAGTATGGTTATGTGCTTAGGGTACTTAATCCTTTGATTTTTATTTTAAAAAATTTAAGGGCCATTCGTAGGTTGCTCTGTTAATAGTCGCGAAACCTGAAAGAACACAGTGATAATGATAACTAACAAACAGTTTCAACACTATATTGTAAAAACACTATGTTTTTCAAAACATTTATTGTTCTCAGACCCCACAGTTTTATAAATCCCCATATGCTAGTACCCTCCTAAATGAAACAAACCAACACAAATAAAGATCACATCAAACTAAAGTTGAAAAAGGAAAACAAATGAAATTAGAAAAATCACATTGAAGATGTGGCTCTTATTAGTTTCCTCCCATGCAATCTCGCCTCTGAGGTAAATGCACTAGACCAGCACCAAGACAATGGCTTCCAACCCCAACATGTGAACTACCCATGTTACAGGCCTTGCGATAATGCAAGATGTTTTGAATCCATTTCTTGATTGCAAAAATATATAGGCTGATGTTCACCAATCTGAGCGCTTCCTGCTATCCTTAAACTAGATTCCCAATTCCGCAAGTCGGCTTTCTTGCCTATCCATTGCCTACTTATGTAAGTGATATGAAAATATTGGCAGAGATGATGAGACAAAGAAGAGTTGTTCAGAACCACAATTTGATTTCCTCTACCCATTAAGTTTTACCCATATTATCTATTAAGGGATAGTAAATTATGTCATATCACCACCCATACTTGTCATGATGTACATTAGTTCTCTGAATACCATCTTTCTCTTTAACTCCAATAATTTATTACGATTGTTGATATAGAGGAAAAATTAAAATCGAGACTTGTTCCATGTGAATCCATGTAGAGGGATGTGTGTATCGGTTTTCCATGTTAATGAGCAATTCCAATTTTAATTGTTGGTGAAAACTCTGTTGGAAACAACAATTATCACTACAACAAATCCTGGAATTAGCGTCCCATTTAGCGTCCCTTTTTAGTGTAATTTTTTTTTTACATTGAGTGGTAAACTAGACGCTAAATGGGATGCATCATGGACAAAACTTAAAGCGTCTCAAAAAACGCCTTTTTTGCCTTCCTAAATAGCATCCTTTATGGCAACCAAAATAGCGTCTCTTTTTTTACTTCTGGAATAGTGTCCAACTTTGCTTCCTAAACAACGTCGAGGTTTTCTTCCAGAATAGCATCCAACTTTGCTTCCTAAACAACATTGAGGTTTGCTTCCAGAATAGTGTCCAACTTTTCTTCCTAAACAATGTCGACATTTACTTCCTAAATAAAGTCATATTTTGCTTCCTAGCGAGTGTTTGTTTTGCTTCTTAAATGACACCCTCGTTAGTGCCATATTTGCGTCCTTAATAGCACCATTTTAGCATCCAATATTGCATCCATTTTTGCTACCACTTTAGTATCCCATTTTGCACCATGTTTTACTTCCAAATATGTGCCAATTTTCTCTTCCAAATTTGCATCAATTTTTGCTTCCTTTTTTGCATCGTGTTTTGCTACCAAAATGACGCCAAATATTTCTTCTATTGTTGCACCATATTTTGCTTCCTATGTAGCACCATCTTTTGCACCCAAAGTAACGTCTTATTTTTCTACCATATGAATGCCATGTTTGGCTTCATCATTAGTGCCATGTGTTGCATCCTTTTTAATGCCTAGTTTCGCATCTCTCATGTTTTGGTCACTAATTTAGTCGTTTTTATTAATTTTATATACAAGTTTTGGTCATTTTTTTTTGTCACCTATATCTTATTTTTTTCTTACTAATTTAGTTGTTTTTAACTGATATTATAGTATCATTAGGGCATGGAGGAGTCGAACCACCAACCTCCTGCTTGTAAGGCAGGCGCTCTTCCATTGAGCTAGAACCCTTTAAGAATTTGGGAACCTAACTTACAGAGTCCTCTATAATGGTAAAAAATATTAATACACAACTTTGAGTATCTAATGGTTGACAAAGGATGATATATTGTATTATCTTCAACATGGGATTGATTACGTTCCTTGGTTCTCTATATATCATTATCCTATGATTGTAAAGTTTCTACCATTACAATACCAATATCTGCAGCTTGTGAGGCAGTGGCATCACCTTTTTTATGTGATCTGGTGGTATCATGGGCCTAATCTGATTTTGTGTCATCAACTAGTTGAGCCCTCTATAACGGAGAAACAAAGTTATCCTCAATTCCTAATTATATCGTAGTGCCACTCATTCCTCTAAGTTACTAACTATTATCAACCCAGCTACTCAAATGATTTATTGGTCGCCCACTTCAAAGTGTTTAGTAAATATAATCCAAATGGGACGGATCTGAAGTACTTTCAATATTACTCTATTCTACAACCCTATCATTCTCTGCAATCATAGACACATTACATTATATACGTCCTTAAACTATGAATTCTAAAGTTCGAATCCAAGAAAAATAATTTATAATCTAGCAGATGTTCAACAACTAGAAATTTTAAAAATTACATATTGCTCAATGAAAAACTGATCTAAATGGGGTAGTAGTCAACATGGCTCAGTCACCAAGTGTGAAAACCACAACAATGATACTCAACCCCACATATAGTAGCAGTCAATATGAATCAATCACCAAGTGTGAAAACCCCAACAGTGATACTTAGCCCCAAAATCAGTACAACTGTAGCAAGACAAGATAAATTTAGAAAACATAACTTTCATCTCTTTTAAATTTAACACTCCGATGGTAACTGTGTTAAAGTTGGTCCTTGAGATACAGTTCATCAAATGCAATGTACTGAACATAAACAATAATATAGTATAAAAAACAAACTAATGACCGACAACTAATAAATAAAAATGTCGGTTCATATCTGGTTTGAATCGGCCTTATACTCATATACTTTTATGATCAAATCTTGTCACTAAAAGGACACGATCAACAATGAAACAGTTGACATACATTGAGAGAGAAAAGGTTAGGAATAAGGTTAGGCACATACAGTAGTAGTCAATATGACTTAGTCGCCAAGTGTGAAAACCGCAACAATGATACCCAACCCCAAACACATTTAGGCACCAACAGGATCACAACCAGTTCAAGAAGATTAACACAAGTCACATCTGAGATCTTAGCAACCCAGCAAGGTCAAGTCAGAGTCCTAACAACCCACAAGAATCATAGCTCTGTGCAAACACCTCATAGAGGTCACAACTCAAGTTCAATGAGCACACACGATGGTCACAACCCAGAACAAGTGGCATCCAAGAGTCATAGCTCAAGTATGAACAACCCCAAGTCCCAAGGGTCACTATTCGCTCTAACAAACAGCAGAAGGGTCACATCCTAAGTCTAGGCAAGCAACAGTGATCATGACCCAATCTAAGAAGTCACAAAAAAGTCACGACGTGTCCAAGTGGGCTCAAAAAAGTCATCAATAGTCACGACCTGTTAGAGAAAGAATCAACATTCTATGGTTCAGTTAAGGAAAGGTCAAATAGTCATGGCCTACCCAAGAAGGGTTTTACCTAGTCATGACCCAGCTCAAGAAGGGTTCCACATAGTCATGGCCCAACCAGCAACTCAATCATAGTTCAAATCTAAGGGGATTAGATCATTCACGTCCCAACCCTAAGGGGATTCTATTAGTCACGACGCTTAACAGAAAGGTGTCTATTAGTCATGGCCTCCCCAAGAAGGGATTCTATCAGAATTAGCATCCTACAAAAGATTATGCCCATCTCAAGGAAGATCAACACACATCAAGGAAACCCTTAACAAGCTGAGAAGATTGACACGACTTATTCATAACAGCAACAACTTGAACATGAAGACGAAAACACTAGCAGGCTGAGAGGAGAGGTGGTGGCAGCTCATAGATAGAAACAAAACCCTAGACTTCAATCTATTAGCAGCAGCAAACCCTACACAGGTGAAAGATCGTATCTTCAAATTTCTCTTGTGAACACACTCTCTAAAATGAAATTCAAGACTTGAATTTATAATCTGAACAAGCCTTCTAGAAAGGTTAATCCACAAACCCCTATCTTTTAGGGTTGTTACCAAACATAACATAAAATGATGTTAAGTTGGCTTAGGATAGGGTACTAACAGTCAAATGGTCATATAAAATAAAAAAAATAAGTTTAAGTCATCATACCAAAGGTTCTCATGGTACCACATACAACAAGGGTGCTAGGACCAAAAGGACCATAAGTCTAATAAGCATCAAAACAAGGTGGTAAGGCAACCCCCATACCCATAAGACCAAGGTGTACAATAAAGGTGGGGAAACAACCCCTTTTACCCACAGGACTGACAAGACCAAGGACATTAATCTTTTCTCTCTCAAGGTATATTGTCACTGTATAAGGAGAATTCATGACAACATGTATCATGACTTCTCAAATACACATTATAGGAGGTCTATACAGTGAAAGGGTGTTTTTCGATATATTTCTATCTCTTAACTTGCGGCCATGAGCTTGTACATGTGCACTATCTTTAACATGTATTAACACTTGCTTGTCTACATCCCTGTTTGGATTCAGAATACGAAAGGAAAGCTTCTGGTCTAGTTTATCTGGAGTGGGATGTAGGAAAATAATGTCATTCTCTTACTAAGGTGAGAAAGAAAATCAAAACCAAATATGTTTTGAGGATGGAGACTCAAAAAAATTCAGATATACCAGCAGCCCAGAGCATTTGGAGACCTTGCATAGGTACAACTTCCTTGATCGAGAACTTTCGGATAGCATTCCCAAGTTATGAGATAAAAATATATCGAAAAAGACACTTCAAACTGTACAGACGTCCTATAATGTGTATTTGCTTCAAACTGGGATAAATAACTTCAACAATGTTTACCAATTTCACAAACCTCAAGAGAAAGATCCATCATATATATAATGAAAGTACAGCAGATTTAAAAGCCATTCACCACAATAATATTTGGCAAAATAAGGTCTGATATAATTTATCTCACAGCTGGAATCTTCACAAAAATGATAACTGCTTACAGAGAATACGTAGATCACTAGTTGGTGAAAGAGTGAACACTTGGTATTGGCTAGTAACTATAGTATGGGGAGGAAAACACCCTTTCACTGTACAAACATCCTATAATGTGTATTTTCTTCAGACTGTTTGTTTGAAATAAAGAAATTCAACAATTCTTACCAATTATCAAGAGTAATATCCTCCATATATATACTAAAAGTACTGTAGATTTAAAATGCATTCACCACAATAATATTTGGCAAAATAAAGCCTAATATAACTTATTTCAGAGCTAGAATCTTTACAAAAATGATAACCACTTACAGAGAAAACATGGATCACTGGTCGGTGAAAGAGTGAGCATTGGGTATTGGTTGGTAACTATAGTATGGTAAGGAAAAACACTTATTCACTATACAAGCCTCATATAATGTGTATTTGCTTCAAACTAGGATAAAGAACTTCAACAATGTTTACCAATTTCAAAAACCTCAAGAGAAAGATCCACCATATATATAATGAAAGTATTGCATATTTAAAATACATTCACCACAATAATATTTGAAAAAATAAGGTCTGATATAATTTATCTCGGAGTTGGAATCTTCACAAAAATGATAACCAGTTACAAAGAATAAGTGAATCACTAGTTGGTGAAAGAGTGAACACTTGGTATTGGCTGGGAACTATATTATGGCAAGGAAAGACACCCTTTCACTATACATACCTCCTATAATGTGTAATTGCATCATACTATTTGTTTGGGATAAAGAACTTCAACAATGCCTACCATTTTCACAAACCTCAAGAGCAAGATGCGTTCGTCCAGTATTCAGCTATTTCCTGTGGAAGAAATTAAAAGAAAAAAGAGGATTGTGGAAGAACCTTTTCCAATAAAGTGGGTTGAGTGGGTGGATTGAGATTAAAAAAGAAGAAAGAAAAAAATATATTGTAGAACCTTTCCAATGGGGTGGGTTGATTTAAAAAAGAAAGAAAGAAAAAACGAGTAGGATCGAGGATTATTTTTTATAAGGGTAGAAATGAAATATCCATTAATTCTACAAATTCAATATGCACATGTTGCATGTAATTTCCATACCATCTTCGAATAACAAATAGTGTTTTTTTCTGAATAGAATATAAATTACAAATATACAATCGTTGAGGCACACATATCATACCTTGCTTCAAATGGGTTTCAAGTAGTAAATATGAAAAATGTGATGAGATCAGGTTTGTAAGTTATCCTCTCTATCCTGAAAACTTTTGTACTAGGTAGGTTGATATGAATGTCAAGATTAAAGCAAGTACCAGGCGACTTGTATAGATGAATGGAAAAACCCTATAGTGTAAAAATCTTAAAAGAAAAGCCATTGCAAGACAAGGTAATAGAGAATGAACTATGCCAGCCTATACCAGCAGTAGTTATGAATTCCATACTTGGAAAATGAATCATATGTATAGTATGTTCAGAGTTTGTCTGAAGGATTGTTTAAAAATCATTGTCATTTTCAATGCAATGTAGACATATTTGAGTAAGACTAGACTACTTTATAAGAAAATATGATCCAGATATAGAAATCCAATTCAAAAACTAAATGAAGTCATAGGGGGCTTCCAGGTGGTGAAGGCATCCACTAAGGTTCAAGTTTCCCCACTTGCAAATTAAACAAACAACTCTACAAGAATTAAATTATCTAAAAATAATTTTGAAAAAACTCTTGAAGAAATTCCAATCTTTCTTTTCGTTAATCACTCCAATCTTTCTTTTGATTAATCAATTCTAACGTTGGATAAGGCCGAAATATTGAGAATTGTACCTTGGTAGATAAATGCATTCATACCTTGATTTTTCATTCCCAAGGGAATTTCTTTCAGCAATGGCTTTGCTGATACTATCAACATTTTTGAAGACAAATTACAGTCAAGCTAGTAGATGTGAGATTTTATCTTCAAAACTGATTACAAGTTCTAAGTCTGTTTTGTTGGTTGTTTAAACAATGGTTGACTCTATCTAGCTTATATTTCCTTAGGAGTCTACCACAATGTATTTTTCCTGATATTTCTAACTTCCATTCTGAAAAATAGTGCTAATAAGAAAACCCAGTTTGCAACATTCAACTCCTCAAGCTTCTTTCAACTAAGAAGTTGTTTGATGTTTCAAGCAAAGTCACCCCAAAATTTATGCCAAGACCCAATACATTTCACTGGAACTGGCACAAACACAAATAAAATCATGTCTCGATTTCAGACAAATTTGCCCCAAACTTATACCAATACCCAATCCAAATCTCTTTTACTAGCACTAGCATAAACACAATACACACATGTCTTTAGAGAGATTCGAACGATGGTGAGTGCGATATCAACTTTCACTGATCCACAAACCACCAATGACACCCACCAATGGTTTTGATTTCAATGTTATCTATTTTTCCTGATTTTTGGGAGGAAAGAGACAACAGTAATCTACGACACAAACCACCAATAACACCCAACAATGGTTTTGATTTCAATGTCATTTGTATTTGTCTTCTTTTTGGTAGGGAATAAACAACAATAATTTATGACACAAACCACCAATGACACCCACCAATGGTTTTAATTTCAATTTCACCTGTTTCTTTTGCATTTCGGGGGAAGAAACAACAGTAATCCATGACTAGGAGAATGGGAAAATAGACTAATCATTCATATGCAATTTCAAATGAGAAATCTAAAAAATAGAAGTGATATAAATAGCAATAAAATGTAGCATTGAGCTGCAATAAATTGGACTAGACTCCACCCCACACCATGCCTCCCAAACGACCATTTCCCACAGGCAATGCATTCATCCAATATTCAGCCGGGCTGAAAAACTCCACTTTAAGTTCCTTCTAATCATCTCCTGTCTCCTATTGCAAAAAAGCATGGGAGATATACCAAATACCAAAATGTTGAATTCACTGTTCACATAGCGACATTCAATGGCATTCACTGCCATAATCCATTAACAGATGGGCTGGGCCATGGAAAATTGTAATGGGCATTTAATATTGCAAACTTCACGTGGATGGTGCCACCGTGCAAGCCTTCTAGGTGGACACTGATGACCTGGACTTGAACCTTTTGGATTCCAACACTGTATATAGGCATAATGAAGTTTTTATGAAAAATTAAATTGTCATTTTAATGCTCTACCAAATATTTTAAACGTTTAACAAAACGACTTTGGCCAATTTTTACCCCTATTTTATGGGAAAAATGTTCACAAATGGGAAAATGCCCGTCAAATTCCAAGTCTTTTCCCATGGAAGGTTACGTTGGTTAAACCCATTGATTAATGAACGAGTCTCAACTGCCTATAGTCGAGTCGATACTCTCAGGTCTAGTTTGGTATGGTGCTCAAAGAAAGTACCAATCCTTAGGGAAGGTCAGTGAGGCCAATACAGAGGTAGTCAGGACGGGATCTAGGCACAGAAAAATTGACAAATCTATATTGACGAGAATAATGAATAAACCCATACCCAGGAAAACACAAGCCACGGATTGTATCAAAATTTTGACGGAAAAAATAATGGATGAATATGAAAACTCACATGATAGTGGTAGTAGATGAGAGGAAAATATCCCTTTGCAGGTAAAAAACTCCGAAACCTTGATGATCCCCGCAGAAAGAGTGATGTAAGGGGTGGAAACGATAAATAAGAAAGAAAATAATTTTTTTCTAGAAGAAATTTGCAACATTTAGAACGTATAGTATTAAACCACCCACATTGTACAATAGTCGCAGGCATCACTGGCCAATGCACAATAGAATAGTCAGAAATTACCAAAAGAAATTACAGCACCTATCAGCTTCAGTTCCAAATACATCCCTCAAAATTTGGCTTCACACTAGGAAGCGTTGTAAATCAAACATAACTGTATCAATGAGATTTAGAAGTATCCCCTTTATCTTCAATTTCATGATTTATTTCGATCTGCTTGCCTTCCTTCCTTTACAATTCCCTGTAGATTGTGCTTTTAATATTCTTGACAAGTACAACAGTGAGGCAAGTCGTTACTCGATAATCTACCTCAGACAAATATTGAACCCCATAATTATACTTCTCAACACAATAAACACTGGGCATAATAAACGCCTCTACAAGCTGGGGAACAAAAGGAAACCCATGAATCTTGTACCAAGCCAACATGCACCATTTCTCTGCAACAGGTTCATACTTGTTATACAAGTTCTTAGCAAAGGGTTCATATTTGGAATACAAAGCCTTTTCCATTTCCTTGGTCTTTTCCACTACTCCAACTTGTCCAACATCAGTTACGACGGACCTGGCAACTTCTGGTGCCCTTTTTGCCGCGTGATAAATTTCACAAGTCCGTGATTTCGGAGTTTGGGGCACACAACTGCCAAGCTGATCGATCACATTACCCAACTTTTTTTTCTGTGAATTGCAGATTCTCGAAAGGCTTTCCCTTGACCTTCTGGTAGATGGGCATGACAAAAATTTTAACAACTCCCTCCATGGCATAAACCCCTTGTTTTAAAGGCCTCGTTTTCTCTCTGGCATACCCATAGACTCTAGAAAGATGAGTCGTGGCCTTTTGAGCGGCATCCTGGAAAAATCCAAGGTATCTGAGGCTTTCTTCCCCTTCATTCTGGCGATTCAACTGAAAGAAAGAAAAGAATGCGCAAACAAATACTAAAAGCTCTGTATTTGTAACTTAGGAGCTAAATAAAAATGCAATCCAAACTCATTTTCACGTCCACCTTGAGTGGTCCTCATTTTTATATTTTTATTAGGTTCTTATGCAAACAAATAATTCACTCATCATCGACATCATTATTGTTTTTTTTAATTCCTACTTCCCTTAAATATATGGGTTATTTTTTCTTTTCCCTTTGTTTTCCATGGAAACCCACACTCGACCATAAAGTGAGAAACCCTTCGAAACTTCATGCGACTATGGTGACAATTTTACCTATTGTTGGATAGATAGTTCTTACATCCAACATTTAGGATCGCCTTATCACGTGGTTTACTGGTCTGGCGTGCGACTACAGTGCTAGCTGAGTGGTTTCTCAAATTCCTTTATTTAAGGAAGAATTTTTTTTTAACAAATAAGGTATAGAAATGTACGAGGGAATGCACCCTAGAAACATGTGCCAACATTTCAAGAAAAACATGTGTGAATGCATCAAAATATGTGCTATAAGAGAGGGTGGTCCATGGAAAACCAAAGGTTATTTTTCAATCATCATCTTCCAAGTGTGATACCACTCCAAAGAGATAGGTTGGTCTAGTATTAATCCTCCATGTGGTCAAATCGAGTTTAACCAAGGATGGATACACCCAAATAACACTCATTAAGTGTGCACAAGGCTACTTCTCCATAAAAGGATGTTAAACTTAATGTCGTTTGAAGGAATATGTATGAAATGTACTCATATATGTTAAGTCATTTCAACTAGGAGACTTCAAACCCACATAAGTATATCAATAATCTTGTTGGAACCGTTCAGGGTGATCTTAACTGAGTAATGCCAAACATAGCAAAGTACAAAGTGTAGGCATTCATGTCATCAAGGAATAATTATCAACGCTTTAAAACTTAGGGAGACCCTAAGTTGATGGCTTCCCACTCAATAAAATCAACAAAGTGTTAAATAATTGCATCAATGCTAAGCAAACAATATTCCAAGCATGCCAACATTGTTAAAAGGGAGAGAGCTCATCAAGATGTTAGCTATTAACAACATGTTATGGAATCCATCAAAATGCCATGAAAAGACCTCATCCAATTGCTACTATCAACAACTCATTATCAAATCAATGAAAGAAGAGCAACATCTCTAATCCAAGGTTCACATGTACCCAAGTCCATACATTAAATCATCATGCAAGCTTTATTTATCACAAGTGTAACCTTCTTACAATATCAAGGATAATGAAAATGATTATTCACTTCATATTCCCATAATTTGAAACTATTTATTATTTACTAAGACCTAAACTTACAATATAATGACATTAAAATTGTACTTTATATCTTATATATCATTTTTTTGGTTAATTATTTTATTAAAAATGTACAAAGATAAAAGAGCAATGTGCCTTAACAATTTCAATTTCCTTTTTTAAGGTTAATTATTCTATTAAGAATGTACAAAAGATAAGAGAGCAATGTACCTTAACAATTTAATATTTTATTCACTATGTCTAATTCATGTATAAACAATTAATATACTATTCCGACTAATGGTATCAAAACAAAGAATAGTCTTATATCTATATATATATATCATAAAAGAAGAAGGAATGGAAAACTATGAGAAGTCAAGACAACACCTAGTTTTTCATCATCAAAATCTAAGTCAACGTTGATAAATGTTGGAGTGGGAGTGGATTAGTAAACTTATTTATGGATGTGTACTTGTTTCCTTTTAGTTGTCTAATAACTTACATGTCCTATATGATTTTGATCAGGACTTCATTTTTTCCCCATAAAAAAAATATTTATATTGATATTTGAGAAATTGAAGTCAAATATGTCTTTACCATTCATAAATACTTTGATATATAAATAATTTAAAGTAACACATTTTTTTCTCCTTTTTTATTCTATGATTTTATAGTCCTTAAAGTATTATAACTTTTACTTCTATCTTATACAAAAACATATAATATTATTTAGTTCTTCATCAAATCAAAACCTACTTATCGTCATCGAATTTATTATGAAGTGGTTTTAATTACCAAGTGTTAAAATCTTAATAAACATGAGTAAAAAAAAATTATGAAATGATTTTGAGCCGTATAAATTTGATTGATAATGGGGATCGATCCTATAGTTTTAATGTTGTAATGATGCTTGGGCCACCCAATCGGTGCTATGCAAATCAAGAGAGGGCACACTCCTAATTTAGTCTCAGAGCTGCACACCTTTAGTTAACTGAACATACATTTAAGGCTTAGTTACAATAGTAGTTGTAGCCTCATTTAAGAAAGTAGAGCACTAGTTAACTGGTTGTCCTACTTTTAGTTAAGGTGATTAGTATTTGAAAGGTATGCATGCTAGGTTTGAACAACAGTTAGGAATTAGCTACAGTGGAAGTTAAGGGACTAATAAAATGAGTTCTCATGAACAGTTGACACTTGAGTTTTCATGTGGTTCAAGACTAAAACACATAAATCACAACAGTCTACATTTATGAGTTTGTGAGAGTGATTTTGAGTAAAATATATTTGGTGATTTATTTTTTTGAACGGTGAACAATCTCTTCAATAAGATGGGCACATTATTTGCTATCTTTCATAGCATCTAGTGGGAGTAGAATAAATTCTTCTCCAACTATGGACCTGTTAACACAAATTTTGCCCCAATGTGTATTTGCTAATGAGGTGTTCGTTTAGATTGATGAGATTTAATATTTTCTCAATGTGTATATGTCCAAACTTTGCTAATCAGGTACCATCTCTTACAAGGAGGTTTCTCTTGAATTAATGATGAGGTTGATCCAAATACATAGTCTATATGCGTAGTAAATACAACAGTAAGGAGACAATAATAGACCTCTAACAGAAAACATGAAGAGACATTACAACAAATATAATGTTACCACAGTTATGCAAGCCTAGCATGACATACAAGAATTGATGTGTAGATTTTATTGGTTCATCTTCAGTACATGAGGCACTGGCATACAAAGAATGATGACAGCAAGGACATAATGAGGGTAACATCATCTTAATTGATAGTTCATGTTGTTGGCTTGTTTATCAAAATCAAGGAAAATTCAGGATGATTTCAATCACCATTTCTGGAACGCTTGGTGGAGACATCAGTGAAGCAATGTTGGGAATGATTTGATGATAATTGTGGTCCCTGAATCAATTGATAGGTAGTTCAAATCCATGGGGTCCACTTTTTAGATTCAAACCCTATTTGGGATAGAGATCCAGTTCTGCAGAAGAGCTTGTCATAGAATTTGGTAGTGTGTCAAATTATCAATATGGTTTGGCCAGAGCTTTGAAAAGGAAATATGAAGGATGGAAAAGCCATTATAATTCAGGGAGTGCATTTAGATCCTAGTATTTTAACTTACACAAATTCATCTTCTTTGGAGGACACTTCACTTGATCATGACATTAAAGCAAAGGAAGAAAACACTTCAATAGATGCCCTGGTCACTAAAGCTTCGGATGCTCTAGAATCTAAGGTTACAACCATAGTGGCCACAAGACATTGCAACAAAAAGACACCTAAAGTTTCAATGAAACAATGATGAGCAACACACCCATTGATGTTAAGGAATGTCAGGTGATTCCTATTGTCTTGAAGATGACTGATTTTGATCAGAAAGGTCTTCTAGAGCTATGTTGCGTGGGATCACCCCCCACCCCCTCGCTCCCGCTCATAAAGCTTGCTTCCTTCTAAAGCGAGCTCCCAGTTTTGGGAGCACGCTCCTAAGGCACTCCCTTCCTTTCCTATACTAGGTTGATCGTTTGATGACAATGTTATGGTACCCCCTTCTTTTCCAAACTCCTACAAAGGTTTTTATGGTTGATCAATGATGATAATGTTATAAGTTGTAATTACTAGACGATTGATGTTACATGGTTTAATCCATGCAATCTATAGCTAATTCAACATCCTACATGTTTTTTAGATATAAATCCATCAAAATATATTAAAATATATACTATACAAAAAATGCTCCCAAAATGGGAACTTTTGAAAATTTCACTTTTTGCTCCCCTCCCGCTCCCTGCTCCCCACTCCCAACAACATAGTTCTAGAGGAATGGGTGTCTAGTAGATCCGTTGACATTAAATGTCCAACTAATGATAAGAAAGAGTTTAATAAGAAATTTGAAGACACCTCGAGATTAATTTTGCTCATTTGAATCATAGAGAAAGACAGTAGTAAATATCTTTGCCGCAAGTTTTCCTCAAAGATTGGTCTGGTTACACAATCTTTTACAATGCACTCAATAGGGTAACTCAATCAAATATAGGGTGCAATTCCTGTAGTATATGTCTAATAAGTAATATGCAGGGGCTGGTTTCTCTAGTAGATCTCTGGCACTTCGAGTAGTTCTTGTAGTAGATTTTGCCTTAGGTTGAATCATACACTTGCAAAAGGGGCACCTTATAGTTGGTGGTTGTATGTCAGCAAGTCACATGCAAATCCACTTCAAATATGGGAGCTTGATCAGTGAAAATAGTGTATTTTTAACATGTGCATGCTAATGTGATAAAATTAAAGAAATCTAGTGATTAAGGCTAGGTAATGTTGGCACTTACACAACAATTGGGGAGCACATGCATGGAGAAAATATGATGTTTGTTATAGTCAACATGCAGGGTGCCTTTACGTGCCATAATTACAATCATTTACGTGCCACTATGATAAATCAAGATCCAAAAGTACCATCACATGAATCATGATCATTGACATTGAAATTGATATATATGACTTTATGTCGTATGTTTTTTTTAACACAATTCCAAGCTCTAAACCTAGTGCAATTCCTAGCACGGTTCCTTTCGAAATTTCTCTCATTATTCCAGGTGCTATACCTGGATCTATACCTGGAACTATGATGGATGTTTTCTCGGCGCAATTCCTGGCTCTATACTTGGCACTATGTTGGATGTTTTTCCTACCGAAATTCATGGCACAATTCATGTCGCTAACCCTAGATTAATATATGGTGCTATGTTATTCAAGACGTTTTTTTGGAGGCTATTCTTGGCGTTATATGGGATGTTTTTTTGGACACTAATTGGGACGTTAACTTGGATGCTAATTGGGATGCTAATTGGGATGCTAATTGGGATGTTAATTGGGATGCTAATTAGCGTCCAAAATAGCGTCAACTTTTAAAAATGGACGCTAATTGGGATGCTAATTGGGATGCTAATTGGGATGATATTTGGGACACTAATTGGGATGCTAATTGGGATGATAATTAGTGTCCAAAATAGTGCCAAATTTTAAAAATGGATGCAAATAACGCCATTAAAAGCACCATCCCATGGAAAAGCATCCAGTTTGTCCAAAAAATGATGAAAAATACACTAAAAGTGATAGTGGACGCTAAAAAGGAAGCTAAAAGAGATGCTAATCACTGGTTTTTGTTGTAGTGTATGAAAAAATTGCACAATTAAACTCTCAAATTGAAACTAAACATACAACAATTCAAACAAGCAAAAAATCCACTGTCAAATATCTGCAAGATAATCTATTTTTGTTTTAAGATAATCTCTAGATCATTTCATATCTACAAAATCTTGAAACCAATATGGAGAGTGTTATTCATAATGGATAAGGTTAATGAAAATTAAATATGCTCCCTCTATCAAGTTTGTTATGCACCAATTCTAAATGTATCAATGAAAACACAAGGGGTAATGTGGCTTCTTGTTAGGATGTGACTTCCTATTAGGACACTTCAACATGGTAACCTGCACCTTATCCATCCAATAGATCCCAATTCATGCCTAATAGTTTGAATACTTGATGCTACAAACTCAACCACAATTATAATCCTTTACCCTATTATTATACCTCATGGATTTACAACCGCTTAACAAAACCTTAATGTTGGAAATAAATACAGCCTTGGATATGTGCCAAATTACACCAGCATCCTATGCTTACTCCTTGCATCCTTACGTTTTTATGGATACAATATATAGGCTCCACTATTTTGGGCATTCTTCACCAAAAAATATTGATGTAAATCTTAGAGTTTTCTTTGTAATTATCCCTCATACTGTTGCCAAGAGAAATGTGGAAAAGGGCCACTCATCAACAAATCATGAGTGGTCAAGCTAAACACCGTGATAACTCCATAAAATCATGCCAATGGATATAATATTACATCTACAGTAAACATAATTTGTCCCTTTATGTAGCAAAGAAACCGTAAGGATTAATCTGCCCCTTCAGATGCCCTAAAACATTGATATTTTTCCTTAGACTTATCAATATTGCCGCCACAAAAAAAACACCATAGGTTTCTCAAAACAAATGCCCAGAAATGTTTTGTTACTGATGTCTTTAATACTTTAATACTATCAATAACCTCCATTCTTATTGTTGTATTTAATACTTAAATGATTTTTTATTACTATATTATTGATGTGTAATATCCCCGAAACAAATTTCAGAGATACTAACTCTAGACAAAGACTTGGTGCAGAAAATTGTCAAACTAGGTGGGTGACAAGAATATGAAGTTTTTTCATAATTTTTCTTCTTTTCAGAGGAATTTAAATTCGATCTAGGAAATTATTGATGAAAATGGCAATTTGATCCGTTCTCAGGATAAGATAAAACTTGTTGCAGAAGCACATTTCAAATTCTTCTTCAAAGGTCAAAAGAAAGCCCTTATTGGTAATCAACTTAAAGTGCTTGAGCATTTCCCCTCATTTTTTACTAAGGAAGAAGGTATGGAGTTGGGTAAGGAAATCACTATTGACGAAGTTTAGAAGGTATTATCTAAGTTTTCCAAGGACTAAATTCCGGGACTTGATGGGTGGACAGTCGAGTTTTTTTTGGATTTCTTCGACATTTTAGGAAAAGATTTACTGGATGTTGCAAAACTCTCCAGAAAGAAGGGTTATATGTCAGGTTCACTTAATGCAGCCTTCATCACATTGATTCCAAAAAATGACTCTCTTGAGACTTTCTCATATTTTAGGCTTATTGCCCTCTGTAATTTGGTCTACAAATGGTGACTAAGATAATTGCAGAAAGAATAAAGCCTATGCTCTCTAAATACATATCAAAAGAACAATTTGGGATTTTAGACAATAAGCAGATTCTTGATGCTATTGGTACCACTAAGGAGTGCTTACACTTTGTTAAGACAAAAAACTTAAGTTTGGTGATAATGTATTGATTTAGCTGAGACATAGGATAAAGTCAATTGGGATTTCCTGAGGTTGGTACTTCTTCAATTTGGTATTACTGAACATGTTATGAACTGGATAATGGCTTGCATCTGCTAATTTTGCAGTTTTAATCAATGGTTCCCATACATATTTTTTCAAGAGCTCTAGAGGCTTGAGACAAGGCTGCCCTCTCTCTCCTTTATTATTCTTACTTATTATTGAAGGTATTAAAAAAATTAATCTCTAAAGCACGCGAAGGACATATTTTAGGTATCAAATTTTCATATGATATCATTATTTCTCACTTACTTTTTGTCGATGATGTTATTCTCTTTGGACTGGATAATATCAAAGAATGGAAGATTATGCATACTCTTATGGATCTCTTCTGCAATGCTACAGGTATGGAAGCCAATATTGAAAATTCCTGCTCCTATATTCATAAGATTAAGCCAGATTGTTTATTGGAATTGAAGACTCTTTTTTAGTTTAAGGTAGAGAGGATGGAGATTGGTTTTAAATATTTGCGTTTTTCCTAAAACCTAACAACTATAGAGTAAAAGATTGGTTTTGGCTTATTAAGAAGATTGAAAAGAGGATTTCAAACTGGGATTTTAGGTTTATCTATTTAGGAGGAAGGCTTACATTAATCAAAGCTACATTGCAAAGCATTCCTGTTTACTGGTGTTCTTTGGTTAAGCTTCCAGATTCCATTATCGACTCCATTAGGAACAAAATTTTCACTTTTTATGGCCAAGCTCGGGTTCAGAGAGAAAATTTCATTTGGCTCCTTCGAAAACTCTGGCTACTCCAACTCATCAGGGAGGATGGGGTATAAAGAATCTGTCAATATTTAAATCTGCTCTTTGTTAAAAATATTTATGGATATGTCTCTTTGATCAAGGTTTGTGGAGTGAAGTGATGAAAACAAAGTATTTGAAGAATATTTTAGTTGGCACTTCGATTAGAAACTCGGTCTTTGATTCTACTTGTATCTCGGTGGTTTGGAATAGCTTTCTCAAAGTTATACATTGGCTGAAAAAAGGGTTGTTGGAATATAGGAAATGGAAAAAACATACTTAGTGTATTGATCCTTTTGTATGAGACAATGATTGTCCATATTTTCCAGTATAAATTACAGAGCACCTTGCATGGATTAACATGAATACCTTGGATTTATTGAAGAGACCTAAATGGGATGTCTTAAAAGGGGGATATTGGTTGAATGCCAAAGATATGGGACTCAATGACATTTGGGTTGTTTAATGGGAAACATTCATTGATAAGTTGAATTCTGTTGGAATTAAACTCAACTCTGAGATTGATACTCTTGTTTGGACTGAAAACAAAACAAATGGGATCATTACAACCAAACTGGCATATGAGTATATAATTAGGAATGGTACAAACTCAGAGCAAAGATGCTGGTATAATTGGTTGTGGAAATGGAATATTCCCCAAAAGCTGAAATGCTTTTGGATCACTCTTAAGGATAAAATCCTTACCTGACACAATCTGTTGAAAAGGGGGTGGCAAGGCCTAAGCTTCTGCCCTCTTTGTAGGCAAAGTGATGAAATTGGATTCCACCTTTTTTTGGATTGTAATTTATGTTTACAGGTTTGGAGAGTTGTTAAAGAATGTTTGGGCATTAGTACAGACTGGGGTGCTGAAAATTTGGAGAACTCTTTTTCCAATTGGTTTCAAAATGATGTATCTTACAATATTCTTCTGCCTATTTTCATCTCTTGGTCTATATGGCTTACAAGGAATCAAGCAATTATTTTGGAGACGAATCCCATTTCTCTTATATGTGGAATTATAGGCATAAATCTTTTTAAGGATTATAAGACTATCAACAACAAAAAATTCAAAAAAATTGTCCTCTTGTAGATGTTGCCTCTGGTGCTATTGGTTATTTTGATGGAGCCTCTAACCTCAACCATTGTGGTTGTGGCATGGTTCTTGTTTTAAACAAGGATAATTTTTTTAATCTTTGTATGGGTGGAGGCTTTGGATCCAACACAAAAGCTGAACTTCTAAGCTTATTTGGTCTCCTTCATTTTGCTTCACTTATTGGTATTTCAGATATTAGTGTTTTTGGAGACTCCAAGGTCTTAATCGATTGGTTAAATGGATCTACAAACCTACATGTGTTATTACTTAAACATTGGATTCATAAAGTTGAAGATATCAAAAGAACCTTTGAACAGATCTCTTTCAGGCATATTTCTAGGTGTTTTAATACATCTGCGGATGCTCTATCCAAAACAACCATTTCTCTTAAATTTGGCTTTGTTAGATTTCAAGAATTTCTGGATGGCTCTTTCATCCACGAAGGTGAAACAAATCTTTTGTAGTTGATGTAACTTTGACTAGATGGGACTATGGTCATTTTTTGTCTAGCAAGGCTATTTTTTTTCCCGTTTAATATTTAGATCCCTCATGGACAAGGTTTTTTTAACAAAAATATCTAAAATAATATTTGACAAATGTAACTTTTTGAATTTCTTTAATTAATATAATAGAAAGAAATGTCTTTAAAAAAAAATAACATGTATTTTTTATAATAATTACTATGCTTTATTAAAAATAGTTTTTTTTTTTTAAATAACATGTTTCTTGATATTTTATTATAATAAAACACACACTTATTGTTACAATTTTCATTATGGAAAAGTATTTTCCACCGCTGTAAAAATGATGATAAAACCATACTCTATTAACGAATAACGAATAGATTGAAATGAATACCAGCATAGATCCAAATCCTAGGCTCTATTAAGCGCCGAGAGGGATCAAATATCTTCTTAGGTATCCATTGATTTGATTCAAACCAAAAGACACATCTTTTTATTTAAGGTCCACATATAATATTTTTATTATTAATATTTGATATTATTT
>LPNX010789794.1:58938-106248 GCA_001517045.1 Pseudotsuga menziesii | reverse complement strand
GGGGGGGGGGGGGGGGGGGGAGGCACTCATGCAAGAACACCCTAATCCCTAGAAAAGGGGGTTAACTAGCTATAAGGGTGCCTTTGACCCTAAAAAGGGTTATTGGTCTAGAAAATGCACCCTTAACCCTAAAAATAAGGGGAGAACTCCAATAGAATGTTCTTGTCCCATAGAAATGAAAAATGGATGTGAATTAGATGAGCATGTACACCAACACCCCCCCTTAATCCTAACTTAGGTGAGTATGCACTAGTAATTAGGTCTCGATAATATGAAGCCATGTTAAGTACCCAAGTACATAAAATTGTTCCCTAAAAATAAGAAAAGAAGAAAAATTGAGTTGGAACCCCCCTAAAAAAACGATGAAAGTCTTGAGTAGATCAAGGAAATCATCTTCAAGTACGGTCACTCTCATGTTCATCTGCTTCCAGCTTTGTTTGATATTTCCATTTGCATCGAGCAAGTTTCATACTGAGAGGTAGGGGATTTGATTCCCAAGGTTGGTTTTCATCAAAGACAAATGCTCCTCCTTCATCGGAAGTATCCCAACATGGATTTCCTACATCTTATAAAAAAGGTTGTGATTATCTTGCACTAACAACATAATTGTGGATGGTCATAAGGGATCTATAATAGTGAGTGCATTAGGAGCACTTTGAGAATGGAAGTGGGTCATTCATTTATCTATTGGATCTGCAACTAGATCACATGCTGCATTAAGAGTATACTATTCCCAAGGTGGTTT
This sequence comes from Pseudotsuga menziesii, assembly GCA_001517045.1. Taxonomy (NCBI): domain Eukaryota; kingdom Viridiplantae; phylum Streptophyta; class Pinopsida; order Pinales; family Pinaceae; genus Pseudotsuga; species Pseudotsuga menziesii. The sequence continues at coordinate 105,503 of LPNX010789794.1, read as the reverse complement.
GGCTCCTAGATCTACAAAACCTTTTCAATTATTCTAAAGAACTTCTTCATATGGATCTATAGAATATTCTTCCTTAGCTAAATGGATAATCTAAACCGATGCATCTCTCAAGATGGTAGGGTTGGCGCATGGATTCAAGGAAGGAACAATGTCCTCTAATGACACCATATGATTCAAAGCTCGTATACCAATAACCCATCAAAAAGACAGTGATGAAAATATAGCAACTAACAAGTGCATGACCTACATATTTTTTGTTTTCAAATATTTCAGCTAAATTCTTGAGATAGTCAAGAATCTTGATATTTCCCTACAAAAGAAGATATTTCAGCTTTCATTCTCCTTCGTCATGCACTCATGTTCTTCATGATCGTGTTTCTTGTAGTAATCACATAAGACTTTTTCCTTCTTGGTCTTGCAACATTTGGAGGAGGATTTCTCTTTTGTAGATATTTAATTCTACTCCTTCTTGTATCCCTTATTTGCAGCTAGAGCATGTTGCTTTGATGACTTTAGGGACCCCATCTAAATGAATTTGTCTTGATCATATAGTATTAGAGCCATGGTGATTCTAAATAATTTGTATACATGTTCGTAGGTTGAAGAAATAGATTAGAGAACATCAATTAGGATGGATCAATATCCTAATCTAATCCTTATCTCGGAGCAAAGTCCTCTACATGATCACAATGGGAATAGAGATTGAATAAAATTCCATTGTGGAAAAGGAAAAGTAGTTTAACTAGATGGATGAAACTTTTGGATTGATATGTTTATTAATTTGTCCAAACATTCTACATCACCTCAATGCTACAAAATATCCTAATGAAGTATGGACGTTGCTAGAAGGAGTCTTTGGGACGTAGGATGAGATGAGAGGACATCAACTAGAGAATGAGATCATCAATTTCATCCCAAGGGATTTTGATATTATTCAAGAATTCTTCACACAATTCAAATAATTATTGATTCACCTCAAGTTATGTGGAATAGATAAGAAGGGTGAGTATTTAATTCTTTCAATCCTGTCCAAAATGAGTTCTGAATACTCATTGTTTGTTTCTACCTTCCATGCTACCAAATTGCAACTTGGAGATGCTTGGAAGAAGATTAAACTAGGTGTATTTTATACCTCTCTTACCCAAGATATAGATAAAATCATGTGCAATATGCATAAAATATAGTGAATGTAGTATGATGTATCTGTTATGAATTCCCAAGAGAGGTTTGGAGACATGATGGGTGTAGGAAAACTTGGAAGATTAGTTAGAGGAAAGTGTCTGAGCTACATGGTATATATATCCAAAAATCAACATGGATGCCAAATATTTGTTGTGATAGAAGGAACATAAAGAATATATGATTACCTATCACTAATGAGTGTGCAATACTATTATAGGGGTCATCCATGAAAGAAAACTCTTCCAGAGTTCTTTAAAAAATGACTTTTGTGGAATGCAACACAAGATATCTATGTTGCAGTATGTAATGAATAACTAATTTGTGTTTGAAGGTGTATATATAAACAAGAAAGGTATGCTGACACCTACAATGTAGTGTTCCTAGAGATGCAGTTGTGGTGTAATGAGTACCTAAATAAGAAACTAAGAGGTTTCCTTGACAGTGGGTTGAATGTGAGTCCCCACTAAGGATATGGAATGTATGGTGTGAAAATGGTTACCATGCTACAAAATTGGTAGAATGCTCATCACTAGAAGCTATAACTATACCTAGGAAAAAATCCAGGTGAAGGTGTGCATATTTCAGGAGGATGCAAATCTATGGTGCTATGACTACATATGGCAAAGGTCAAGCTCCATAGAAGTGTGCTTCGGTGGTTCGATTGGAAAAATTGTGTTTACTATTGTTGGATTTGTTGAGAGGATTATAGTACTAAGGGTGCAAGTGATGGTTCGAATGCCATAAGAGAGAAATAATTGAGTGTTGTGAAAGTTATGTTTTAACTAGAAAGGATAGAAAATAGGGGATATGGAGAGAAATGTTTGAGTAGAAGCATAAAGAGTGAGAGATATACACTAGTGAAAACTTACTTGGTGAGATGTTGGTGGTTCTGAAAAGAGAATGGAAGTATAGGTGAGTTTAAAGGTTCACCAATCTAGCATTATATAGGATACTATGTTGCTATTGATAGAGGATTCTTAGGATTAAGTATGAGAAATTTGGAGGAGATACATCACAATCTACAGTGTATTGGAAAGGGCAAAAGAGAAAAGTAATTAAACAACATTCATTGAACCCAACAAAGGTGATAAGGTAAAGTGTGAGGGGTAGTAGGTAGCTAGATATGGTTAACACATGCGTAAGAAACTAGGTTCCTTTGGCTTCCATTGTTTAGAATTATAGTGGCGTGCTAAACGTTTTTTTGGCAATTGTGAGTGAACAATAAATTTTTTGTTAAGGGTGAGTTGGATTTATTCAACAATAGTAAGGAGGAATCTAGTGTCATTGGGTTATTCAAGAATATGACCTTATAAGTGGAGGAATAAGGGGTAGGGTAATGGGTTTTGATGAAGTGACAATCATGTTAATAAACTAGGGTTTTGTGGTAGATACACTAACATTGATTATGTAAGGTATTGGGATGTGGAGTGGGGTTAATGGAGGGAGTATGGTATTGATATTTTCTAGAGTTGGGAGAGTTGAAGGAGTCAAGGTTTTGAAAAATGGTGGTATTAGGATTTGAGTTAGGGTTTGAAGTTTGGAAGGGATGAAAGTGATAGACATATTTATATTCAATGGAAAGGTCATGGAGGAAGGATTGGTCTAGGTTAGTGCCACCAAACATAACTGCTTTATTAAAAAACTTGTAAGTAAACCATATTTAAATTTAAGCACAAGTACCTATTCTAGATATCTGATATGAAGTTAGAGTTGGACCTTGGTGAAGAGTTCATTGATTTGTTGGATGCATTTCCCTGTGGATTGACACAATTGAAAACATTTGCACATGAGTTTAGATAGGAAAACTAGGAGATAAAGCATTCTTCTCAAGGCTTGGAACATAACATCCTATATAGTAATGACATTGGAGGTGCTACTACCGAATTTTTTATCATTTACTTCAATGAAAACCTTAACAGAAGCTTGGTGAGACTACCACCAAGATTGAGAAATCCACTCTAAGTTATTTTCTACAAGGAGAAGAAGTTTAATCCTTGGTCATGGTTGGATATGTCTAGAAATATGTTGTGGCCATCATACTTGGGTACTGATATTCTAGTATAGAACTAGAAGGTGGAGGAGAAATACCTAGGATGTAGCTAGAGGGATTCAATGAGAGAAATCTAAATTTTATACAACAATTTTCAAACTGAGATCTATGTCTTCAAAAGATTGAGTGCTTTGAGGATCCATGAAGATAAAGAAAGGTTGTGTAAGTGAAACCTTATGATCTAGTTAGGGTTGAGTAGAAATATAGAGAAATATTGAATGATGGTTGAGGGGAGGTGATGCAACCCTAGGGAATATGACATAGGGATAGGAAAATCTACTAACAAGGATGCATTATATTAAGAATTCAATTTATTAATTGGGACTAATTATCTTAGATATTTACTTGAATTCTCTCTTGGATTAAAATAATTAGCTGCTCATTCTTCTTATTTATTCCACATAACTTGAGATGAAGCAATAATGATTTGAATTTGTGAAGAAGTATTGAATAAAATTACCATCACTTGGGCTCAAATTGATGATCTCATTCTCCAACTAATGTCCTCTCACCTCATCTTTCTTCCCAAAGAATCCTTCTAGCAAGGTCGATAATTCATTAGGATATTCTACAACATTGATGTGATATAGGAGGTCAGGATAAATTTAGAAACATATCAATCCAAAATATTCATCCATTTAGTTAAATTATTTTTATTTTTCCATAATGGAATTTGGATTAGTGTTTGTTTCCATTGTGATTTTGTAGATTCCTTTGCTCCATAAGAGAATAAAAAACCTTAGTCTTCCATTTATACTAGTTAAATGGAGTAAGGATTGACTATAAAAACTGATCCATCCTATATAATGTGCTATAATATATGTCTTCAACTTGAAAACATGTATACGACTTCTTTAGAATCACTAAGGCTTTGATACCATATGAGATTTTGAAGCAAGGGGTCTATAAGTTAGGATAAGTAGTAGAGTTAACACTCCATTTAAGAGAAAAAGAAGGTATTTGAGTAACGTAATAGTCAATAACATAACAAAGAGATCTCATCAGAGATGGGACTTCATTACAATTGCATAGAAATCAAGAGAGAATTCAAGTAAAGATATAAGCTAAGTAGTTGTTGGCATTCATGAATAGTTTGTTGTATATCCAACAACCAGACCACTTTGGGCACAACATACTCTTCATGAAACATGTGATCTAGTTAGAGATCCAATAGATAAATGAAGGATCCACTTCCATTCTAGGACCCACTTCCATTCTCAAAGTTCTCATCATGCACTCACTGCTACAAATCCCTTTATGTCCATCCATAGTTACATGGTTAGTGCAGGAGATCCATATTAGGTTATAACATGAAGGAGGAGCATCAATATCTAATAAAGAACCAACCTTGGGAACCAGATCCCTTACCTCATGATAGTAAACTTTTCTTGGCGCAAGTGAAAATATTGAATAAACTTGGTAGCATATGAACATGAGTGTGACCATGGTTGAAGATAACTACCTAGTCTATTTAGTACTATCTATTTTTTTGTAGGGGGGTGGTTTCCCACTAGGTTTTCCTTCTTTCCTCACTTTTAAGGGATATTTTTATGTATTTGGGTACCTAATATGGGTTTATAGTTCAAGGAACCAATTATTTGTGCATCCGAATCACCTACATTAGGGTTAAAGGGGGTTTTCAGTTTAGATACACATTTAATTCACATCTCATTTCCATTCCTAAGGGACAAGAGTGCCCCTATGTCTAGAGTTATCCCCTTGTTTTTAAGACCAAGGGTGCATTTTCTAGTCCATCCCCTCCTATTTAGGTCCATATGCATCCTTACATATAGTTAACCCCCTTTTCTAGGGATTAGGTTGATCTTGCATGAGTTGTCCACTACAAGGAAAAGGGCCTATACCAAAGGTTATAGAGGAAGCACATAAAAAAAGAGGCTGAAAATATGTTTATAATAGAGGTTGGTAGCGAAGGAGAGTGACCAGAGGGTTTAGCAGATATTTTCAACTGGTGCATTTACACCTAAAACGAAATGATGCGTTAAATACTATAACATAACAATGCGTACCTAAATAATACCACACCGAAACAGAGAAAAAATATAAATCCTGAAAAAATTAATTTAAAAACTTATATTATTTAAAAAACAATTAATCAGTGCGTTTATATGTATTAAACACACCTATGCGTTTATAGTATAACCACCCGATGCATTTAATACTTTTAAATGCACCATTCTTTCAATTTATCTTTTTAATAAGAAATCTAATACCAGTGCACACGATAACATTAAATGCATCAGCGCATGTTTAAAAAATAAACACACTGATTCTACTATGAAGAATTTCATTGCAAAATTCGTTTAAATATGCATTACAAACCATGATTGATGGTGCGCCTGTATAATATAAGCACTAGTGCATTTGTATTTACTAAACACACGATCTGTAAACATTAAAAAATCACCAGAAAAACCCGTCAAATATTTTAAAAACCATATAATCCACTACATCACGTTTTCTGTACGCATCGATGCACTTTACATGAAACTCCAAGAAACAGGGTTTAATAAAAAACAAACCACGAGGTAAAATTCATTTTTACCTATTCTCGATGCGTTTTCACCCAAGAGAATCGGTGCGAAACATTACCGACTTGGACGCCATGACATCCGTGGTCCACATGGACAAAATATTTATTCATATTGGTTGTTGCTGTTAGTTTGAATTTTGAAAAACGATAGTCAAAATTCATATTTTTCATATATTTCTAGGCTGCCTCCCTGAAGGGTCGTTCAACAAGTAAGTTGTTTCTTACCTCATAATTTAATTTTTTGACAGATTAATTTTTTGATTGAATCCTTAATTTTGAGTATTTTAAACAAAAATTCAAAAATTATGCGTTATGTTTTCAAGTCGTTCAGCTTGCACCGAAATTCGGTGCATCCTGTAAATTTTTATAGGCTTCACCACAAACAGTGCAAGTTGAACAACTTGAACACACCACGCAACCGTAAATATATAATAAAAATACAAAATTTGTAACCAAAAACATAAATTATTTTTAAAAAATAACTAAATTATGCGATGCACCTAGGTCATGTTACGATACTGGTTTCGATGCTCAAACATGGCCTAAGTGCACTAGTAAGATACACATCGGGACATAAATATTAAAAATTAATGTAAAAACGGTAATCGATGCATTTAATAGTTTACAACACCTTTTTTTTCCAGTTCTCTTTAATATAGAGAACGCGTCGATTAACATTATCTAATAAATGAACAAATTAATTATATGGTGCATCTAGGGAATTTAAGCGCATCGTTAATGGTGCTCTTACATTTCATAAGTGCACCATGAAGATTTTTCTAAATACTAATAACAATTGTGCATAAACAATGCGTTTGGTTGAAGTAAACACATCGTTAACATTGTTCGTACTTGAACTGAACGCATTGACAACATATTCATTAACCATTTTAGAAAATTTTAATGTTGGTGTGCCCACTCCACATCAGTACACCAATGTCAATGCTATGATGTGACATTTGCGCACTAGAATTACATTTATCAAAAAGGGTTAGCGGTGTGTTCATAAAACGGGAAGCATCGACGTGCTAATATGATTTTGGTGCATCGTTCAGCCCATTTTATAAATTGTATCGATGCATCGAATATTTGACACACTATTTATATTGATTTTAAATATATTGAAATATATTATCGATGCGGAAGGATTGGATAGAGCACCGTAAGCGATGTATTTGTGAAAATAAATCATTGTTTACGATGTGCTTTTATTATTCTAGCACACTAGTAGTAACTATTTTTTCTTAAGAAAAATTAGTATTGATGTTACTAAATATTATTTTAATTGTATGAAATATGTTAAACAAGGACATGAATGGAAACATGCTTCTCAACAGGAGCATAATCATCTTGACCAATATAGCATGGTCAAATAGTGGGAGGCTATGGAAATGGAGACGAAATTGTACCATCACCCCATTACTGCTCAGACTAGAGAGCTATTGAGGATTGTTTACCTCCTGAAGTTCTATTATGAGGCTACATCCCTTAAGGGAAACTCTGCATTATTATGTCAGTTCTTTCGACGTTGGGATCACTAGAGGAAGTCATTTCATGTCAATGGTGGTAAGTGGTTCCATATCACTAAGGAGGATATTTATTTCATCACTGACCTATCTAGGAGAGGGGTGTATTTACCCCAAATCCTCGACATCCCAGCTGGTGCTTGTTGAGACTCAGAAATGACATATTTTCATCCACTTTACCTCTCGCTATTCCTCACATTTCATTTCCCCATTAACCTTTCACTGTACCATTTCTATATATATATTTGGGTTTCATCTTATTATTTTCCACTTTATTCATTTTAGTATTAAAAAGGAATTTATGATTAAATATTAGAAATTAACATGTTTTTCACTAATATCTCAAGTATGGATGAGATTTGTAATGTGTAGGAATATGTGAAGGATTAATTCAAAGAAAAGGCTTCTCGAATATATCCTCCACCATTTCAAGGAGATAGTTATTCAAAGAATATTTCAAGGAGAAGATCATGGAGATTTGGTTGGCATATCCTGTCTAGGATTTATGAGAGACATGTGGAGAACTTGTGAGAGCCATGTTGAGGATTTGAAGCGATCATATCTTGTAATAATAGGAAATTAGTTGAGAGCGGTTGAGAGAATAATGGATTTGTCATCAGTGAGATGGTTATCTCCTTCTCAAAGAAATTCATGTATAAAAGAGAGTGCTCTCTCTTCATATAGGAGGGTAGATTAGGAGAAGATTAGTCCAAGATTGTAGAAGTTAGTATTGACTTTGTAATATAGAGAAGGGAATTCTTAGATTTTGTTCATAATGCTTTCATGCTTTGTCATTGATTCTTGTGATGTAAATTAAGATTGTTTTGTTGTTAATGTGAGCTCACATGTGGTGTCTTATTTCTCTTCATATGTTGTCTTTCTTTTATGCAATTTACTTCTAGCCATGTGTTTCAACTTCCAGCATTAGATTAGCAGTTGTGTGTTTCAGCTTAAGGGGGGATTAGATTAGCAATTAGAAACTAGAAAGGGGAGTTAGATTAGCTCAATTTCGCTTCAGTTCTGTATATACTTTGCATGTGCTTCATAATCCTACGAACCTCAGATTGACAAATTAAATGGTTGGGCAAGTACCACAACGAAATTAAACGACAAAATTTTTTCCTAACATTTTGGTGTTGTTGCCGGGGAGGCACGATGGATTGAAGTTTAGTTTGATTAATTTCTGCAATGAGTGAATTTCAATTTCTGCAAAGAGTGTTTCAATTCTGCAAGTGTAGATTTCAATTTCAATAAGTGTGTTTTTTTCGCAACTGTGAAGAGTAATTGTTTTCTGTACAGTTTGTTTTTTTTTAGTTTAGCAAGAGTGTTTTTTTTTTTTCATTTAGATTTGGGTGTTGTAAGAATCCCTTTTTCAAAATGATTTAACAATGAGTTTAAGCTTGGAACATCTCGCTCAGATCCTTGCAAAAGTATGGATCTCCTCTTCTCATGAAGAGGAGATCCTGACAGCAGCCGAGAGCTTAATTACTCCTCCAACAACGAATAAGGAATCAACATTCGAGGAACCCTGCACATTTGATGGAGAAAAATCGTGCAAGCAAGAGGTCAAGGAGGACAACAAGGCGCTGCAACATGATCTGAGGAGTGAAAACTATGCCTATGAAAGCCCTATTGAACGATGGTTTCAAGTGAGTACGAGGTTAGAACAATTTATTTTTTATTTTTTTCTAGTTAATTCACAGGCAAAGCAACTAATTTCACACACTTCTATTTATCCTCGTCTTATATTGGAAAAATTAACATTGAACATATTCTTATTGCTGTTACGTAAATGGCTACACTGGATATTTAACTACACGTAACTCTTTTGTAAATCCCAATTACCATAGGGTAGGTAGGATTTTATTTTTAGTTTTTGCTTTCACCCAGAATAAGTATGCTCTCCTCCACGCTTCGTGCGATCGTGAGGATCAGAAAGTAGGATGTTTTCTAACGTTTTCAGAAAAGAATAAATTTATGTTTGCAACATACCTAATCGATTTCATCTTTATTTTGCAAATCATTTATCTTCATTTTCTAAAAAAAAATTCAATTTGTAAAATAAAATCGGCCTGCAAATTCATGTGGAAAATTCATTATAAACTAAAGCTGTCACTGAAATTCTAATAGCTGTAATTCCAAGCTGAAACAACGCAACTCCAAGATAGAACAGTAGCTGAAACTGTATCACGCATGCGATCGTCTCTATTCTTGGTTTGCGTGCACAAAATTTTATGTTTGACTGTTTCATCCACTCAACCTCTATTTTGGTTTGGTTCATTGTTGTTTTAAACCTGCAAAAATATAGAAAATCAAAATGAAGCGGTGCATTTATCCTTCGATTTGTTATAGCTCTTCATTTTTATCCTTTGACCTGCACACATAAACTGTTAGTGGCATACTCTGAATTGATTGCGAGTAAAATAAATTGGAGGTTGAATGAAACACCTGAATTTATACCTAAACCTACAACAAAACACAGCCACATGGAATAATTAATCACTAAGCTCCCAAGCTTCAAGATTGCATGCCTCTAATCTTTCCCTCTCTCGTTCCAATAATGGAATAAAGAAATGGAACAATTAGCTCTCTCGGCCAGCTTGGCGAGCATCTTGATAAATTGGTGACGCACTCATCTCGTTGATAGTTATGAAAAGATCTCAAACATGGAAAAATACACGCAACAAATAAATCGATCATTACTTTCCTAGGCCTGGGTAGTTCGGTGAGTGTTGCAACTCCATCCAAAATGTAAAGGAATTGAATAAATCTACAACAACCTCGATCATGTTTTGTGGGAGGGAGGCGCTTCTGCCATAGATCACCAACTGTCACAATAAAACATACAACGACCCCTTTAAAAAACTTCACATTTTACAGCAGGTTTTGGGCGATCCTCCATGATCTCTCCACTATCTTTACATTCTCCCCATTTCGACTCTGCCGCCATTGCAAATCTACCCGTTGTTAATAGATATGGTTGTTAGAAAAAAATAGCTGGATGTAAAATTAGGTTTGGGGAATTCGGTATTTCCAGGATTAGCTCACATGATAACTTTTTTCATTTGCGACCGACAAACTTAGGGATTGATTCCTCACTTACAAACAACGAGCAGCTAGCAGTTGCAATTTCTTTCACAGAAGAGAAGCAACGCATACCTACTATTGCGATTGCTATTATTCATCACAGTCAAAGAAGCAATCAAGCAATTTTTGCTTACCAGCTACTTCTATTGGTTCTTTCTTTGAGAAGGACACATTCTAAGGTAAGAGAGAGGCGATGATCAGCATAGCCATACCCATAATTTACTGAAAAAATGATCATCCATTCCTTTAGCGGTATAGTTTCGTTGCCAAGTCAAGATCCTTTCTTCCATCTCCATTGAGGTCGCCCTCAATGATCCGTCTATTTCGCCATAAAATTATACCATCTCAGGATCATATCCTTGTTTTTCATGACCAATAACTCTATTATTCTTTAGGGATTGTTTGCTTGCGGTTTTGATTCAGCAATGCACCATGACTATTGAGTCAAATCCACGTAACAACATTGTTGGAGCATGACACCATTGTTGGAACTTGTAGAAGGAAAAACCATAAAACAATGTTATGTTTCTCACCGATCGATCCACATATGATCCAACTCACGGGTCATATAAATTGCTAGCAGCTTGATGAGATATTAGATGGTGGCTCCTTACATAATCCGTGGGTGTGTTGGTCATGGAAATACTAGCGATAAAACTCGTGGGCAGTGAATCTGGTGGCAATTCTCTATAATTAGGCTTAATCAATCAAATAAACGGTCCTCATGCAACAACATATTCAATATACCATTTGAAAAGAATGCGTGGGAGTTGGCACTATTTGTGATTATAAAGAAGCCTGCATAATTTATTTCTTGTTGTATGACCTTGCCTTCCATATCCATGCTCACCATTATCTGCAGATCGTAACCCGCGTTACTTCTTTAGCTCTGTGTCCCATTTCACGAAATCATTTGCACAAATAACTAGTTGTGTGTTGCAAGAATAAATGTGTACGAAATCCTGGCGTCGATCTCCATGGTCTGATATGGTGAATATGGTAAATGGTATGGTGAATGATACTTTGCAAAGAAAATTGGTAATGCACTTAAGCCTTATTTACAGGTGCCAAAGCTTGTCCTTTCTAGCGACGATGGAAACAAATTTCATACGACCATGAGCAACACAGCATGTGATTCAATACACTGCCACCATGGGTCTGTCGGCCACTTCATACATCCCAGGAGATAGGCTCTGGTACCCCGTCTTCCCCTTGCCTGAATCACCAACCACTGGGGTGTACTTGCTAATTAGGCAATTACGAATATCACTAGATCCTCTTCAAAAGTGTGTAGCTCAGCTAGAGAAATCCAAGGCTAACAGAAAAAGGTCTACAGGTGCTATTAAGTCTCATCCTAAGCATCCTCGTGCTAATAGAGGTAATCCTAGTGTATATATGCCTCCATTAAGTGCAGCCGAAAGAACTCCAGCTCTTTATGCTTCTTCCAATTTTGTAGACAAAAGATTCTATGGATCTAAGGATAGAGTACAATACCCTGGTGCAGCTCCAGGGGTTACATCCAACAACTTATAGGGCCAAAGTGAGTATGACAGATCAAGCCAAGAGCAGCCTATGGTGTTGGGAATAGGAGTCCAGTCTCACTCTCAAGGCCGTATATGGACCCATCAGATAACATGGGGCCTTCCTTGTTGGGTTCTGGTTCTTATAATTTGTCTACTAATTAAAACAACCATCACTTTAGCAGTGGACTGCCATCGCCACCTCCATCTTATCAGTCATATTTTATACATTAGGTAGGTACGGTCCTTATGTCCCATGGTAAATAAAGTTCTGATCTTATTAGGCCTTGCAAAACCTTTTCTTTGGATGTGACTATGAGTAAGCACTTAGCTTTGAAGAAGCACCTAGACTGGTCTTAACACCACAAAAAGGAGGAAGGCAAGGCATGTTTTAAGTTAGTTGGATTGAGTTCCTATATCTTAGATGAATGAACAATACCTAAACTTGGGCTGCGATTTCAATTGTGGGAATTATTACACAGTGCATACAAGCACATGACCCGTTTTTGAACCAGCATGAATTTACGGAAATCAAACATTTGATAGAAGCAGCCAATGCAAAGCTATGTTCTAGGATATTTTATTTTAAGAGCTATGTTTCCAGGATATTTGATATTAAAAAAAAATCCATAAAAGTGCACAATAAAACAATTTTCCCACAGCGTAGAAAGTTTCTTGTGTGGCCCAGCTAGTGGTGTTGCAGTTGGATGTTCTAGCCGGGTGTTGTAGCTTGTGGTTACATCTTGTTGTTGCATCCCGCTATCGCAATTGGCTGTTGAAGCTAGTTGTCGCAGCTATGTGGTGTCGCAGCTGGCTGTTACAGTCGGGTGTTGCAGCTGGCTTGTTGCAAATAGTTGTCTCAGTTGGCTGTTATAGCTATTAATTTTTTTTTAAATTTTGAATGTTTTATTAAAGAGGTGAGACACGAATTCCCATGAACACAAATCTGGATAAATTTAATTTTGAGTGTTTTTGCCATAAAAATAAAACGAAAACAAGAAAAAATATATAAAATTATAAAATTTATTTAGTTTGTTTTATAGAAAGAAAACAATGAAAAAATAAAATTAAAAAATAAAAAATAAAATAAAATTATAAAAACCAAAAATCATAAACAATTAAAAATAAAAACAATTCGAAAAAAATTGCAAATGGACCTCAACACTTCCTGAAAACATCTTTGGAATGATGCTTTTTGTTTTTTTCATGCTAAAATTGTTTTCTTTGTGTCACTTCAAGCAGCGATCAATGACAAACTAGGAGCGCAACGGAAACAGGTATAACACATTTTATTTCTTCTTGACATTTTCTTTGTAACTTGTGTACTTATTTCCGCATGATATGTTTTCTTTTACGAACTTCTCACAAAGTTTCATGCAGGAATTTGTACTAAGTATTTTTTTTTTCTCTGATGATCACATTTTGCTGCTAAAGTGATTTTTCAAGAATCACAAAACCTTTGAAAAACATGCTTTGATAGAAAGCTTGAAGGAGTCGTTACTCATCATAAACATTATGGTGTTTGTTGTTACACAGAAAACATTCATAAACCCTTTTGCATCATGAATGTTTACCCCATTTCTCCTTCAAAGCACACTAGTCATCCTTACTAGAGTCCACTATTTCATTGCCTTAACTATCATGACTTCACACATACCTATCTTTATGAGTTGCATACATCCCTTTATCTTTTTCAGTTCATTTTTCCTTCTTTTCTCCATTCATGTTTTCCTTCTGAATAAAACCAGCTCCCTTTCCATGATTACATGGCCTTGCCATATCCACTACCAATATTATAGTCCTACCAATCTTTTTGTACCAACTAGCGTTGACCAATGTGGGATTCCTTAAGGCCCACCTTTCAACAAGTCTTGCCCCATCGACCTTAGCACCTTATATGGGATATAGACTAGAGTTCATTTTGAGTACCTGGAGGCTTGCATGCCTTAATGGCAAGTTCTCTCGCTAACAATCATGGGAATACATCAATGTCCCTTGATCGTTAGATCTTGCAAGTGGCTCGACATCAGCACATCTATTCGTACTTCGCAAGACGTACTCGGGTACCTTAGCACTCATTGACATCACTAGTGAGCTACCTTGCATTGGTTAACGACATTCATCAAGGGCCGGTAATCCAATCATCTATCTTCATGCTCGACCTCGACACATACATTCGCATGATTAGAACTGTACCATTGGGTTTTGTAGTAGGTGAAGACTATATATTCTTTCTCATGACTCCATCAACAATTACAGAAGCATGACTTCATATTTATGAGAATACCGTAGTTCCACTTTCCACCCTCCACATTTTCCATGATTCAACAGTTCAGATTCCTCCACTTCGCACTACAACAGTTACAGCAGTTGTAGCCACAATAACATTTATAGTTACATGTTTACCCTGTAGCAGTGACATATTCTACATGATTCAACAACAGCAGTTCTGATTCCTTCACTGCTCATGATCCAACAATTACAGCCGCAATAGCAGTGACATATTCCACGATCCAGCGACAACAACTACATTCATATTCCATCATTCATCTACTTTTTGGGTAAGTGGAGGTATGTTGTTTTCTAAACTTTAATCATGCAATTCCTTACATGCTCGCAATGAATGATTTGTAAAATTACCTCATCATGATCCATTTCCTTTTTCACTTCCATGACCTGCACCAAGTTGCATGGGGACATGCAACCAATTCAATTAGGGAGGTAGAACTATATTCACGACATATTCACTACCATTATCCCATTTTTCATCTTATTTTCCATTCATCAACATTTATTTTCCAACAACACTTTGTCACACTTTACTGCATAAGCATTGATATACATATTGGCATGATTCATATAGATAAAAGGCTTTTCTTATGCACAGTGATGTTTTCTATCATTTCTAGTGAGTTATAGTTAAATTAATATTGTAGCTAGAAAACAGATAACGAAATGAATGTTGTTAACACAAGAACCAACATTCTTTGTATTCATGGTTGTCACACAAGAACCAACCATAATAAAAAGTCAGTTGTTACTCATGTATCTCACACCCTGGAAACATTCATTGTTAAAAAGACATTATCAATCAAATCCATAGTTCAGATGCCAAAAGTTCTCAAGAATATCCATGCAAGGTTGTATGAGGACATGCAACAAGTTCAGTTGGGGAGGATGTTGAGACTCAGAAATGTCATATTTTCATCCACTTTACCTCTCACTATTCCTCACATTTCATCGCCCCATTAACCTTTCATCATACCATTTCCATATATATATTTGGGTTTCATCTTATTATTTCCCACTTTATTCATTTTAGTATTAAAAAGGAATTTATGATTAAATATTAGAAATTAACATGTTTTTCACTAATATCTCAAGTATGGATGAGCTTTGTAATGTGTAGGAATATGTGAAGGATTAATTCAAAGACTTCTCGAATATCTCCTCCACCATTTCAAGGAGATAGTTATTCAAAGAATATTCCAAGGAGAACATCATGGAGATTTGGTTGGCATATCCTATCTAGGATTGATGAGAGACATGTGGAGGATTTGAAGGGATCATATCTGGTAATAATAGGAAGTTAGTTGAGAGTGGTTGAGAGAATAATGGATCTGTCATTATGAGATGGTTATCTCGTTCTCAAATAAATTCATGTATAAAAGAGAGTGCTCTCTCTTCATATAGGAGGGTAGATTGGGAGAAGATTAGTCTCAGATTGTAGAAGTTAGTCTTGACTTTGTAATATGGAGAAGGGAATTCTTAGCTTTTGTTCATAATGCTTTCATGCTTTGCCATTGATTCTTGTGATGTAAATTTAGATTGCTTTGTTGTTAATGTGAGCTCACATGTGTTGTCTTGTTGCTCTTCATATGTTGTCTTTATTTTATGCAATTGACTTTCAGCCATGTGTTTCAGCTTCCAGCATTAGATTAGTAGTTGTGTGTTTCAACTTAAGGGGGGATTAAAGTTAGCAATTAGCAACTAGCAAGGGGGGTTAGATTAGCTTAATTTCACTTCAGTACTGCATATACTTTGCATGTGCTTCCTAAGCCTATGAACCTCGGATTGACAAATTAAATGGTTGGGAAAGTACTACAACGGAATTAAACGACAATATTTTTTCCTAATAGTGCTGCAGTAGAGAGTCAACTAGCTTACTCTCTGATATATATATCAATGATGTGGTCATCCATCTGTCTAATTTTTGGGTGAGTGGTGGGAAGCTTTGCATCTCTAATTTTGGTCAAGAGGATTTTAGGTGCCTCTCTCTTATACTTACGACTCTAGAAAACTCCACTTCTGATGGGCATTGCATTAGTTTCCCCTTGCTGCATTATGTTAACTCTTTAGTGCAGAAACCTAGATGCATGGTTTGCCATTTTTTTGCAGAATTGCTGTTATTCTTTGGAGATATGTCATGCAGTCATTAATGGGAGGTCCAACTTCCCTTTTAGTTCAGATATTTTTTGTTTATTTTTTGAGATGTTTCCCGCCACTAGGCCATCATTTCAACGCTTTCCTGCTAGGCTGATGTCCGAGGTGCGTATGCACATGTGGGGGGATATGATGACAAAGAGGGGGGAACCTAACTTCCCAACTACGATCACATCATATGTGTTGTATATGTTGGCCAATGAGGACAACCATGCACTAGACATGGTGCCATATCCATATCACGACATGGATTGGAGAGGGTTCCTGGAGATATTCTTCACACTGGATGAGCCACCTCATGAGTGTTAAGATTTCATATGCTTATCTAGATATCATTAGTGTTTAATCCAATTTCATATCAATAGCATATGCAAAATCACTAAAAGAAAAAAAATCACAAGATCGACACAGATTTATCATGGGAAACCCTCAAGGGGAAGAAAACCCAACAAAAATTCTTCTATATAGATGTATAAGATAAAACCCAAAAATAGGCGCTCCTTCTCCTTGCTAATACGTATCTCTCTCTATCCTATGTGCTATACACAAGTGAGTGTGTGTGTTCAAATGAGGAACACAAGTCCTCTATTTATACTCTTTCTGTCACTTGACTTTTTACCCTAACAAGTTGACCCCAACAAACTTACTCGGTTAACTTAACCTATGAAGACACAAAACATTATTATATTATATCCAAGAGGGTACTATTGACCCGACTTACAATGGAGTTTATACCTCATGACTTTATGATGACCAAATACAATATTAACATCCCGACGGAGGAATAAGACATCTCCCTTGGGTTACATCAGTAAAATACATTTAGAATATTCTTCGAAGTTACAATATTTAAAAACTTCCCCTTAACGATAAGGGTATTCTACTGACAACAACATCATCAACTATAGGAGCAAGGAGAGAGAGCATCTTCAACAGTATCAAGGTAATACATGTATACATCATAAGAAGTTTTCAACAATCATCGACAACTGGAACAGTTACCAGAACATATTCAATATCTTCAGTAATGGAACATCATCTTCTGTAACATCGAGTCTTCATCTTTTGCATAACTCGATCACTTGATCCTTTACAACAACACTTTGATCTTCATCTTTTTGCAGCACTTGATCACTCAATCCTTTGCAATAACACTTTGATCCTCATCTTCTTGTAGCAATTGATCACTCGATCCTTTGCAACAACACTACCTGCAATACACATGATCTCTTTACAGGATGATCAATCCCTATCACTTTTGGACATAAGTCCAAGGATGATGCAATCCTCATTAGCCTATTCCCCCTTAATGAGGAGGGTACACATCATTGACCAGTTGGATTTTCTACAAATAAATTCAGGACTACATTCTCTGCAAATGAATGCAGATCTCGTCTGCAAATGAATGTAGGACCACATCGTCTGCGAATGAATGCAGATCTCATTTGCAAATGAATGCAGGACCACATTGTCTACAAATGAATGCATATCTCATCTGCAAATGAATGCAGGACCACATCATCCACAAATGAATGCAGGACTACGTCATCCACAAATGAATGCAGGACTCACCGTAGACCATCCTTAGCCTGTTAGTGCTAGGACCACTCTCAAGAGAATGTTATTGTCTACGTCACCATCCTACAAGTGAATGTAGGATCACTCCCCAGAAGAGAGTATCATTTGTAGGACCATCCTCGATCGGTAAGGGCTAGGACCACTCTCCTTAAGAGAGTGTTCTTGTCCACGATACCATCTTCAAGAGAGGATACTATCATCCACAAGTAAATGTCGGACCTTATCAACATCTACAGGAGAACTTGGGATTTTTCTATACTGGCACATCACTGCCATCACATTCGCAATGATAGTCTCATCATCACTCCCCCTTTCCACGGAGGTCCTTTTGGATTACACCAAGCTTGTCGTGAAAATATTCAAACTTTACTTGAGACCGAGTTTTGGTCAATACATCAACAACTTGCTCATCGGTACTCACATACTGAAGTCTTATAGGTCCCTTCTGTACCATATCCCTTGTGTAAAAATATCAGATTTCTATCTGCTTTGATTTATCATGGAACACATGATTCTATGTCATCTTTATACAGCTATGGGTGTCACTTAGAATCATTGTGGTGTCCAAATCCAAGTCAAATAGACCTGACATCAACTTTCGAAGCCATATGGATTCACAACTAGCAGAAAATGCTGCTATGTATGGTGTTTCAGCTATGCTGAGAGAAACACTAGAATGTTTCTTGTTAAACCATGAGATCATGGCGGATCCTAGACAATAACATCCACCTGCGATGCTCTTTTTGTCTGCGGCACTTCCTACCCAATATGAATCCATATATCCATACAATCTGTAGTCATGATCTCTATCATAGCATAGTCCAAAGTCTATTGTACCTTTCAGGTATCTCATCACATGATTTGCAGCTATCAGGTGAACACTTCTAGGTTTAACTACATACTGACTCAGGGTGTTCACATCAAAGAATATATATGGCCTGGTATTCGTCAGATACATCCAAAAACCAATAATATGTTCGTACTAAGTCACATCTACTAACTATGATGATTCATCAGATAACAACTTCAGGTTGGTATCCATGGGTGTGTCCATGGCTTTACAATCCAACATATCAAATCTTTTTAATATTTACACTGCATACTTTCCCTGGTTCAGAAATATTCCTTCTGGGCTCTGCCACACTTCCAGGATGAGAAAATAATGCATCAATCCAAGATCTTTCATCTCGAATTCTTCATCAAGCTTCTTCTTGCAATTTGCAATCTGTTTCTCATTTCCTGTCAGGAATAAGTCATCCACATATAGTAATAGTATGACAGGTTCATTATCCATAACCTTAAGGTAAAGGTTAGGGCTGGATTTACTCTTGGTAAATCCCAAGCTTTTCAAGAATATATCTATTCTTCCATACCAAGCTCTAGGAGCTTGTTTCATTCCATAGAGAGGCTTCTTTAACTTACATACGTGGGTCCCTCTTCCTTCGACTTCAAATCCTTGTGGTTGTTTGATGTAAACTTCTTCCTCAATCACACCATTTAAAAAGGTTGTATTTACATCCATCTAGTGTAGATTCCACTTCATCATGGATGCAAGTGCCATGATGGTTCTATTGGAAGTGTACCTTGATACTGGCGCAAACGTCTCTTCATAATCAATTCCCTCTTTTTGAGAGAATCCTCTGGCCACAAATCTTGCCTTGCATTTTTCAATACTTCCATCAGCTGCATTTTTTATCTTGTAGATCCACTTGGAAGATACCACACTCTTGATTTCTAGTTTGGGTACTATATCCCAAACATCATTCTTCATTATTAATTGGTATTCTTCTGTCATTGCTTCTACCCATTATTTCTTATGTACATCTTCCTCGTAACTGGTAGGTTCTTGATCTACAATATCACACATCAAGGATACATGATTGGAGAATGGATTTGATCTCTTGCTTCTTCTTGTGGAGCATTCTATAGCTCCATACTTTTTTGTTTTTTGCATGATTTATATTACCCAAGCAGGTTTTATCTTTTGTGATATGTCCATAGTAGGGGGTGCATGAGGTTCTAGCATATCATGATCTTCAGATGCTTCTATTTCAGGAGAGGGTGCAAATTCTAATCTTCTGGGAGGTACATCCTCTTCATGTACTTATTCACGATGACAGTTTATGTATTTCTTAAGAGTTGTTTCTTCATCAAATGTTACATCCCTACTAATATCTATGTGATGGAATCCTGAAATGTATATCCTGGAGGCTTTGGAGACTTCACAGTATCCAACAAATATCCCCTTCTTTCTAAAAGTGTCCAACTTGGTTCTGTTTTCTTTTGGAATGTGAACATATATTAGGCAACCAAATATCTTGAGATGGATCACTTTAGGATTCTTTCCTGTGTACATTTCTTCTAGAGTCTTGAATCCAAGGGAAATATGGGATAATATATTATGCACATAAACTGCTATTCTTGTTGCTTCATCCCATAGATGCATATGAAGATCTTGATTATGTATCATTGTCTTCACTGCTTCCATAATGGTCCTATTCTTTCTTTCCACAACACCATTTTGTTGGGGATTGTAGGGAGTGGTTAGTTCCCTCTTGCTTCCAACTTCTTTACAAAAGGCTTCAAATTCTTTTCATGTATATTCTCCACCATTATTTGTTCTGAGTGTCTTGATTCCTCTTCCTGAATGGTTCTCTATCAAGGCTTTGAATTCCTTGAATTTCCTGAATACTTCATTCTTTGTTTTCAAGAAGTATATCCATGTCTTTCTTGAATAGTCATCAATAAATGTAACAAAATATTCATATCCACTCAAAGATGTGGAGGGAATTGGACCACATACATCAAAATGAATCAATTCCAACGTACCTTTAGTCTTCATTTCATTCTTCATAAATGGATTCTTGGTATTCTTTCCTCTTGCACATCCTTTGCAAGTTCCTTCATGATCGATCTTCAAATATGGTAAACCTGTTACCACTTTTCTCACATAGGGTAATGCCTTGTAGTTGATGTGAGCAAGCATTCTATGCCAAAGTTCACTTGAGCTAGTAATCTCATGGACAAAGGTTGTTTCCAAATGTTCCTTGAGTTTATATAATCCTCCTTCTTCTTCACCAATGACAACTGCATCTTCAATTGATTTTACTTTGGTCCACATGAGTACTTGTCCATATATAAAAGAAACTCTATATCCTTTCTTATCTAATGCTGAGACGGAAAGTAAGTTCTTCTTCGAACCTGGTACATATAGTACTTCCTTCATCTTCATGGGAGTTCCAGAGTCAAGCTTGTATCTTGCTTCACCAATACCTTTGATGGGATATTGATAGTCATCTCATAATGATACTTTCTGAGGAGAATTCCTCTCTTCAAGTCTTGACAGAGTTTTATTTTGTCCTATCATGTGCTTTAAAGCACTACTATCAATAATCCATATATCTTCTCTAGGTATTAAGGACCTAGAGAGTGCAGAGAATAGTACATATTCTTCTACATTTTCTTCTTTTGCTTGTTTCCTTCGAGGTCTTTCTTCTTCTTCTTCTTCCTCGTCTTCACCTAGATGTACATGACGTATTTTGTTGTTGTTTTTCTTCAATGGAAACTCTCTGGCAAGGTGTCCTATCTTGTGGCAGTTATAACATTGATATTGGGAGTAGTTTTTCTTCTGTTTGTTTTCTCTTTTCTTTTGAAACATTTTGGGAGGTCGATACTCCTTGTGACTTTCCTTCTTGATGCTTGATTGTATTCTTTAAGTAGAGTTTCTCTGTTATCTACTATAGCTTCCTCTTGGATTCAATCTTCCCATACAATGCCAAAATTCATACTTTCTTTTCTGGCGCACATAGTTTGTATGAATGAATCCCAAGGTCTAGTCAAACCATTGAGAGCATTCATAACTAGTTCATATTCACCAAGGGAGTCTCCAGCGTCTTCTAGTTTATCCTTGATCTGGGAGACCATTGTGAAGTAGTCTTGAATGGATTATCCTTTACTCATCTTGGTACTCTTCAATTGAGCTCTCAAATTCATGTTTATGTTGATGTTCTTTCCTTCATACATTCTGGAAAGGGAATCATACATTTGATTTGGTGTCCCTTTGGATGACACTTGAGGGATCAAGTGATCTTTGATAGAATCCGAGAGTCACCAAATATATGAATACCATCTACTCCTTTTTCCATAGAAAAGCATAGCAGTAATCTTAGAGCACTCAACTCAGTAAAATAATTTGAACCATGACCAAGGCCTACTTTAAAACTGAACCAATGATTCTCAAAAAGGTAAAGTAAACCCCCAACATCACATACCCTTGGCTCTCCCCATGTAGCTCCATCAAAATAGGACTAGGGAACATTTTGATTAATCACTTCACTGATCACCTATCTTACCTAGATCTTCTTCTTTGCCCGAGGAAAATAACTAAGAATTCCCAATATCTGAGAATCACATTGAAAAGGAGGAATAAATTTGTCTTCAAAACAACTATCATTCCTAGCTAGCCATATACCCTAGGCTATAATTAAAGGAAAGGATCTAAAATCATCATAAGCTTGTTTAGAACACCAAATTTTTAGACAATATTGTACCGAATCACCTTGCTAATGAACCCTTGCATTTGACCTTTGTTCAATATCTTTCCAGACCACGATGGTATAAGGGAATTCAATAGTCAAGTGATAATTTGATTCTTCTCCTTCCTTGCATAGATAACCCCTCCCAGGGCCTGATCAAATTTTCCTTTGAATTACATTCCAAGTCAAATCTTTGTTTGAAATTAAAAACCACATAAACAATTTTGTTTTTGATAGACAGTTAAATCTCCAAACAACTTTCCACCACCAACACATGGTTGGTCTATCCTCAACAAGCACCAATCTATTTTAACTTGACTTTGGATTATAATATACACATGTAGCTTAAAATATCTAACATAGAAAGTCCTCAAAAGGATGAATCCTAACATTTCTATTTACTAAATTTGAGATATATCCTTTCCACACCCTACAATATTCTCCCCGAAAGCCAATATGCTCTCTTGATAACAAACCTTAACCCATAACCAAAGAAGAAATATGATCCAATACATTACTAAGATTAATATAACCCCTTTCTCGGAGATGAATAACCATATGCTCTGGGAGAATATGACTATAAACAGTTCCCACCCAAGGATCCTCTCCCAATCTCACACTAGAGCCATTACCTACCTTCCATGATAATCTTCTTCCAACTAGATCAAAGGAACTTACTACAGATTTCCAATATATAGAGATATTATGCATAGACATATTTAGACTATGAATCCATTCCATAGTCTTGAGAGAGGCAATATATTTCTGAACTACAATCTTAACACGTAATCCCATACTTGATATCAATAGCCAAATATTCTTAGCTGCCAAAGATTTAGCAAACAAAACAAGTATTTTAAAGCCCTAGTCCCACATACATTTTGTAAAAGCTAAAGCTTTCAAACTAATCCATACCATGCCTTTATTGTCCAAACTACCAGACCACATAAATCTATAATAGAGCTTCCTTATTATATCAACTACCCCGAGAGGGATCCAAGTATTCATCCAGTATACCAAGATCGCCTCCAGAACAACCTTCACCAATATTAATCAATCCCCTTTTGATAAATACCTATGGCCCCAATTTGAAATCTGGATTTCACATTTAGAAATTAACTAATCCCAATCCTTAATAGTATAACATTAAGGATTTAATCTGTACCCCATATACGTAAGTCGATCATCAAAAGGGAAATCTTTAAAAGGAAACAAAATACTAAAGAAATCCATCACTTGATCCTTAAATCTTTATTATGAAGCTATAACCTCATTAATAAACTTCCATAATTCACAAATTTATTGTAATTGACTTCCATGTGGTAATCACAACATCAATGATATAGATAAAGAAATCTATCTACCACAATTTGACGAATGGAAAAAACAACTATGAAGCTTTAAAATATGTCCAAAAAAGCTATATTGACTTCATTAATAAATAACTTCTATAATTCACAAATTTATTATAATTGACTTCCATGTGGTAATCACAACATCAATGATATACATAAAGAAAGTTATCTACCATAAACAAAGTTATTTAACCCAATTTGAGGAATGGAAAAAACAACTATGAAGCTATAAAATATGTCAAATATCAAATATGTCAATTATAAAAAAAAAAGTCAAATATCTTTATTATGAAGCTATAACATCATTAATAAACAACTTGCATAAATCACAAATTCATTATAAATGACTTCCATGTGACAATCACAACATCAATGATATAGATACATAAAGTTATCTACCATTGGAAAAAACAACTATGAAACTTAAAATATCAAATGTGTTAAAAATATTAATTATAAACAACTTCCACAAATCACAAATTCATTATAATTGAATTCCATGTAACAATCACAACATCAATGATATGGATACATAAATCTATCTACCAATGAAAAGAACAACTATGAAACTATAAAATATGTTAAATATCATATATATTAAAAATATTAATTATAAAATATGTCAAATCATTAATAAAAACAACTTCCATATTTCACAATTATAATTAAAATATGTCAAATCGTTAATAAAACAACTTCCATATTTCACAATTTATTATAATTGACATGCATGTGGCAATCACAACATCAATGATATAGATAAAGAACGTTGTCTACAGCTATAAAAGCATAAAATATGTCAAAAATTTCAATTATAAAAATGTCGAATATATTTATTATGAAGCTATAATCTCATTAATAAACAACTTCCATAATTTACAAATTTATGATAATTGAATTCTATGTGGTAATCACAACAATATATATATATATAAAATGAAGCTATAATCTCATTAATAAACAACTTCTATAATTTACAAATTTATGATAATTGACTTCCATATAGTAATGACAACAATAATGACATATAAAATATATATATACCGCAATTTGAGGAATGGAAAAAACAATTATGAAGCTATAAAATATGTCAAATATCAAATATATAGAAAATATCAATTATAATTATTTTATACTGAGACGATGCATATTAGTATATTGTGTAGATTATATTATTTTGAACTTAACAAAATTGTACCATTAAAAACTTTTCTACCAAAATAATATTGGATATAGTTGCACACTAAATCTGTAAAAATAACTTTGTGGTGCATATTTCTCTCTCTCTCTCTCTCTCTCTCTATATATATATATATATATATATATATATATATATGATTACATTCATGGGAGACACCAATATAAATTATGTGAGCACCAACTCACTCAGGTTCAACCTTGATAAGAAAGTATCAACCTGTTGATTACAGGCATCAACCTATAAAGACTTCTATCTATGCAAGAACCAACTTGTTGAACCTCAGGGACCAACCTGAACAAATATTTGTCTCTTTTGTGCAAGCTCCGACTCTCATTATTCAGGAACCAACCTATTGAAGAATGAGATCTATGTTTCTTGAGCTGCAACTGAGTGGAAGCACCAACTCCAATTATATTTACTAGCACCGACTTGAAGGAGGCTACAACCCCTTAATTTTTTTATCAACTCCAACTGGAAGGAAGCTACAACCCCCTAATTGTTTTACCAACACCAACTGGAAGGAAGCTACAACTCCCTTTCATTGCCCCTTCTTGCCTCCCTAATAATAACATTTTTGTATCAAAAGAAAACTAAAAATTGGAATCAACTTATCTACGATTTGTGACTTTACGATCTATGACTGTTGTAGCTTCTCCCATTTGTGTCTTATCCTTCTACTATCTATGACAGTGTTTACTTAAGACTTCTATGATTTGCAATCTTGGAATATCTATGATTCTACAACACCCTATTACTTCTACGATTGTGTGATCTACATCATTTACCGAGTAAACCTTTGCACATCCTAATTCTGAGTATCCTTCTAATTTGTGCACTTCGTATTGTTCATATTGTTTGTTTTTTCATGCAATCTAAATCTACTATATAAAAGTCTTATGCGATCAATGAGTCATTGATACCCCAAAAATTATAATCTTTTCTAGTCACAATATCATATCATATTCATTCTTCAAGTCACAAGCTTGCTAAAATGCTTCCATCTCTCACTTATTTATACTTTTTCTAGTTCAAGAAATGTGTCCACAAGTTGGGCTTCCTTTTAACCGATGACGCCCCAACTTGCTTACTTCTCGGTCAAGCTAACCACCATATTTGTTTTACGTTGGTGTGTATCCTTTGGTAATTCACCTTTGTGGAATTTTCTGCACTAACACCCATTGACTTGGTGGTATTTTTACACATATGTCCCATGCCTGAGTGGGATTTACACACTTCCTGGCCTTCCACATTTCTTTTCTATGTATTCCTTTAAATTGGCTTTGTGCATATTCAAGTTCTTCTTTATGTATTTCTTCAGACTGGATTTGTACATAGATATCCTTTTCTTGATGGATTCATACACTTCTATTTCTTCTTACTTCAAGTTATCATATCTCATATGTTTGACATCAGTCTCATCTTCTTTCTTGATGGTTGATCAAATTTTCATCAATCTGGTTGGGTCATCCTTTGACATCCATGACAACACAAAGGTTCACAAAAAATACTATATTGTATTAATAATTATAATATTACATCTCAACCTTCTCCCATGCCAAGCCAAAAAGGAAAAATTCCCAAAATCACCATCCTCTAAAACAAAAATCCAAAAAGATACATACTTAAAAAGATACATACTTAGTTTAAAACTAAAAAACCCTCAACTGAAAACTAAACTAAGTGACTTTCCTTTCAAATCCCATAGGAACTTGTACATTACCCATCTTACAGAAACCATTTCAAAAAAAATCAAAGAGACCATAAGATTTGTAATTGGTAAGCCCATCGCTTCAAAAAATGACACGTCAAAGGAGAATCAGAATAAATGAAGAACTTCTTCATTTATTAAAATGGAGTCTTGCACCTGCAACACATGTAAGTCACTTTCCCTCAATGGTAAATCATTGTTTGAGAAAGAATTTGCAACTTCATTTAACTCTTGGAAAATGTGATTGAATTGAATAGATGAAATTTCATCCTGAAGTATTCTAATATTCAGTTTTCGACCTTCCAAAGAAGTAACCTAAAGAGATAAATTGTGTAAAACCCAATCAATAATGACTTGTGAATATCCAACTACCTGCAACTGAGTCAAATTCTTTAATTTTGCAAAATATAATAAAGCACAAAATGCAAGAAGCTCTTCGTTGGTATTGGAACCCCTGCCACAATTCAATTTCAGTTTATAATCTAAGTTTTCACTTTTAGTAATATATATATTAGTGCTACATTTAGTACCATCTTCCTAGGAAGCACCATCAAAATACCCTATATGCCAATCATGATAAAAGCACAAAGAATGGATGGTTCTAGCAGGATTAATATATTTCTCGTTATGATGCATATGATAAGCTTCTAGTGAATTTAGAATTACCTATAAAACATCTAAATGAGATTATTCAAACAGAGCAACATTCCCATGTTTCCATATTTCCCAAGATATAGAACAAAGAAGTTCCTTATAGTTACCTACTTCCTTCATCCATTTTTGAAAACTAAAAAATAAGGATTGTGTGACCCAATTTTTTGTGATCTTCATCCAAATTTTTATCTCACTCCATACCATTTTAGAAAATGAACAGTATACCAAAATATGATCCACACACTCCTCAACACTTTTACATAGTGTACATATATTAGGACCTTTCCCTCCTCTCTTCACATAATTGTCCCAAGTTAATATCTTTTTTTCAAATGCAAGCCAACATAATAATTTGATTTTTAGATGGACATGCCACTTCCAAAAATAAGAAAACCACCATTTATAATTCATATTAGTGTATGAAAGAAGATAGCTTCATAAGCAAGTTTAGCAGTGATTACTGATTACTCTTGTATTTTTATTCCAAGACCAAACGAAAGAGTCCAAATCATTTGTTGGGGGAATTCTAGATCTTTGAAGACCAAAAATGTATCCGTCCCTCTCTTAAAATTTTAGTGAGCCAAACAACCCCATATCTTCTACCTTTATCCAAAATTGACTTCGCCTTTCCATAATTCTCGGACATCCTACCTGAGCAAGGAATTGGTATCCCTTTTCTCTTAAGACTCTTACCAGATTTTATGAAAGCTTATAATAGTCTATACCAACTACAAATGGATTCTCTTCCATCTTAACACACTGACTAGTTCCTATCTTCCAGACCAACCAATTATACAATATATGAGTTATGTGTGATAAATAATTCCAGATGTTTGAAGATCCTTTTGATTTCTTGAAACCAGTCCTTATACATTCCACCACTAAGAATTTTTTTAAATACTTACTTCTTATAACATCACTCCACATAATTGTAGAGAAAATACTCCTCCATATACATTTGACTACTGAAGCCTCGCCAAATAAGTAAAAGTATTTTATTCTCCATCCTCCCTCATTTTTTATTCGAGCCAATCTAGCCCATTTTACCAAATGTATACCTTCCTTCTACTTATTCCCCGTCCATAGGAAACTACATACACATTTTCTTATCTTATCCAAGATATATTTTGGTAGTTTGGATAAGATAGGCAATAAACCAGAATATTCTCAAGCACAACCTTCACTAGGGTAATCCTGCCCCCCAAATAGAGCCACATGTAGCACCGATTACTAATCTTCTTTTCTAGTTTTTTAAGAAACCATAGCCAATCCTATGTCTACTAGTTATTTGGTTTTAAATAAAACCCCAAATACTTCATTCCCACTTCAACAATAATTATCTTAAAAGGAAAAAAGGAAAGAATATGTGTTAGAGTCTCTTCTTCTACCCCAAACTCCAGAAAGCAGGATTTAGACTCACTTATAAGCATACATGTAGCATCACAAAAAAATTCCAGCAATCCCTTATAAACCCACCAGTCATTAACAGACCCTTTTCCAAACAAGATAACATCATCTACAAACAAGAGATGAGTAATATGTATCAGAGCATAGATCTTTATACCTATCAATCTTCCTGCCAACTTTTATTTTCAATACTTCTACTTAAGCCATCCCCAATCTAAAGAAATAAGAGAGTTGAAAAGGGACACCCTTTCCTGAGACCCCTTGAACTTCTAAATATTTTGTAGGAGCTCCATTCACTAAGCAAAATTTGTAGAACTCACACACCCCATGATAAAATTTATTGTCTCCAAGTTAGGTCCAATTTGCAACAGAACAAGTTTGAGAAAAAACGAATTGACCAAATCATAAACCTTTACAATGTTAAGACAAGAGATTTTAACTTCTTTACTTTTATACTATGTATACATTCTTGATCCACTCTAATAGAATCCAAAAATTGTCTTCTCTCCAAAAATCCAAATCGTTCTCTTGAAATAAACTTAGACGAAAAATGATTAATCTATTTATGATGACCTTTGATATCAGTGTTGGAGACATTTACCACCATGCACACTCTTTTTGGTCAATTTGTCCTAGTTAAACCACTATCCTAAGTTTTATTGACTTAAATGACATCAGAGGAGCATTGTATGAGATCATCATGAGCACACCCACGCCTACCTTCAGTCAAGGAGGCTAACTAAGCCTTCTCCTACATTCAGGGAGGCTAAGTGGAGCACTCCGGGGGTGATTTGAGTGTCATAAATGCCCCATATTGCTAACCGATGGTTACAATCAGTTAAACAAAGCAGTGAAGGTGCATTCCTTAATTAAATTGATTATTTAATGATTATTTAATGAACTGTAGTTAACAGGGACGCCTCCAACCACTTTTGATGGTCAGTTACACTTCAATTAACCTCATCGAGGTTAATTGGAGTCATTGATGTGCTACCACTTGTTGGTTGGATTGCAGTGACGTGTCTGAGCTACTTTCAGTTAGACTCGGTCATTTATTGTACTGTGGCTTCAGTTAGGGCTCAGTTGAGTCAATTAGGGTTTTGATTAGTGATTAACTTGAGTGTTGACTGTGGATTACATTCAGTTAAGCTAGACTCACTCATTCAATTCGAATGACCTCCTTGGGAATTCTAATTGTCTTGGCATTCATGCTTCCAGCATGATCATTTTATTGTATTATTCATTATTCATTTTATTATACAGAGCTGCTACTTCCATTGCAGCACCATTTTGCCAATTTTATGATTATCTGTATGTATTCTTTGTGAGACTGTGTTTTCAGTTCCTAGACCACTGTGACAAATTAATAATCAGTTTATATACTAGATTACATAAAGATATAGGTAAAAAATAATTAAATGAATTAGGCTTGTCCAAATCCCTTAGGAATAAGAGCAAAAAATGTAGCATTCAAAGCACTAAGGACTTTCCCCTTCCTCCTTGATTCCTCCACACCTACTAACAATTCAAGCCACATAAGGTCATAAACTCTAGAAGAATAATTCTATTGCCCATCGATCCAGGCATGGAATTTTAAAATTGGAAAAGTTATACAAAATATTTTTGATTTCCTTTAAGTAACAAGATTTGAAATACTTATCCCTTACTTGTCATTAAAAACTCTGGGATAATTTTAAATAATATTCAACGGATTTGTAATTGAAGAAGTACCTTCATCCCTAAAGATGTGTTGAAAATGCAACACTACCTCATCTACCAGTTGATTCTGATTAGTCAAAAGGATCCCATTAGAAATTTTCACTTCCCATATCGAATTGATGATTCATCTATGGTTAGCATAATTATGAAAGAACTTTGTATTGTAGTCACTAGTAGCAACCCAAATCTCCCAACTTTTAATCGCCATGAATCCTCCTCCAATTTCAAATATTTTCTTCTCTTTCTTCTAAACCTATCACTCTGATTTTATCTTCAATAAACAAGATTAACATGGGATTGCTTCGATAGATTCCTTTAATTTCTCCTTTATTTTTTATAAGATATTCCTTCAAGCTATGCTTTTTTGTCTTCTCCAATGAAATTATTGTAGATTTTTGTGACTTCAATTTCTTAACCAAGGATTTCATAGTAGACAATCCTTCTTCCTGCTCTAAAGAGTCGCAATTATTTTTTATCAAAGAAATTATGTCTTCCTTTCAAAGCCATGCATGATTGAACTTAAAAGGGTATTTAACCTTTTCCCCTTCCACCTCTAACTAAAGTATTATAGGCATATAATAAAAAATGGGAGAATTGACCACACAAGAACAAATCATCTACCTAGAAGATGACAAACCCTATGAAATGAGAAAATGATTAAGTCTCTTTACAACCTCATCATCTCCCAGATGCCCATTTCTCCATGTCACTAGAAATGGATCAGGTATAACACCAATTAACATATTTTATTGGATGATTTGATTAAAAAACAAGATAAAGTTTCTAAGTGGGACATATACCCCCAAACCTCTCTAGCAAAGACCGTAAGATTTAAGATTCCTCCAACTACCAATAATGATTCCTTTAATAAACCTTCTTCCACATTCTCATTCCAAAATTCGTGTCTATTAGAATAAGGGACATAACAGTTGATCACCTTCAATGGCCTGCCCAAATTTTTTATGCTTCCTTCCAATAGAATGCTTGCAAAAGTTAGAAATGGGGAAAATTTAGTCATTTTCAGGTTCTCAGCCAACAACAACCCCACCCCACCCCCCCCTGATTCACCGAACACATCAACCAAACACATATCCCAACCTACCAAATCCATTTTCCCACCTTCCTTCTATTCATCACCCAATATCTGAATCTTCCAACCAGATTTGTTAAGAAAAGAACTGCAAACTCCTCTAATCCGATATACCTCCCTAAGACCATCCTTGGTTTACTTGTACATTGTTTCCAGGTATGACTTTACCTTCTGTTCGCCTAAGATCTCCTTATGGCACTAGAGGAACCAAGTTTATTGACACATCTAAAACAACGAGAGGAGACCATGCTAGCTTGAGCTTGAGATTTCACTTCTTTTGAGGCCTCGTCTACCTGAGTAATCATTAATTACGGTACTTAATGATCCATTAATTCCTCCTTCCTTCGGATCAAAGAGCTCCTCTACCCATTGCACAAATCCTCCAAAAATGAAAGACTCCCCACTACATGGATCATCCTCCTTCACCCCATTTAAGATGCCCTGACAATAAGTCCTTTGAGTTGGCAATCAAGAATTGTGTAACAAGTGGTGATATTCCTCGTTAGTCCTGAAAACACCCTCTCGTACCCATAACTCCTCCTCCCGAGGGTCCAAAATGCAGGTCACCTCATCACCATACTAATCGTACTCATGATCCATATCCTCCTTGGCCATGGATTTTCCACCACAAAATCCACCTAAACCTTAACCAAAGAAAAATTCTAATATACCAAAAAAAACTGCAAAAAAACCTTAAATCCCATTTTTTCAACACCACAATATGTCAAATATGTTTATTATGAAGCTATAACCTCGTTAATAAACAACTTGCATAATTCACAAATTTATTATAATTGATTTCTATATGGAAATTGCAAAATCAACGATATAGAAACAAAAAGGTATCTCAAACAATTATTGGAATGAAAAAATTATATTGAAATAAAGATTTGAAAGTATCACAAGGATGATTACAGACACGTTCACCTCACTTTACTTATATAACATAAATAGAGTTACATATTTTCATTTGACCTTATTCATCTTTCATAGCTAAGGGCATAACATAAAGAGAGCTACACATTTTCATTTAACCTTGTTCATCTTTCATAGCAAAGGGCATAAAGAGAGATACACATCTTATTCATCTTTCATAGCGAAGGCCGTTGCACACTTTTCAACCCATTTGATTTTCACTATGCAAAGTCGGTTACACACTTTTATCAAACCCCACCCTCATGAAAAATTTTAATCAATTAATAATAATAAAAAAGACATTGCAACAAAAAGAAACATCAAATAATATTGATGCTTGACAGTAAGATGAGAATTCACTTTCACAATGCAAAGTTGATTACACACTTTCATCCAACCCCACCCACATGACAAAGGCATGAGAAACTCCATTAATTAAAAAAAAGACATTTCAATTAAAAAAGATAAAATGATATTGATGCTTGACATCAAGAAAAAAGATATTGATAGAATACAAGTTATTCCAAATGGTGTTTTTGGCAAGAAATTCTATGAAGATTTTGCCTTAATTAAGGTTGATAATTTCATGTATAGGTGATGAGTCACTTGATAAAGTTTAGTTTATTTTTTTGAACTTTATTTATTTTAGTTAATAAGTATATTGATTTCAAAAAGACGGGGGAGTGGAGTTATTGTAATAATCATTCGATACGTGGACTGCAACATTATAAATTTAAAAATATGGCATTTCTTCATTGGAATTCGTGATGGAATGGATTTAGGTGTGCAATCCTGGATTACGTTGAATATGCATTAGGTTGTTTTCCGGTTAAATCTTGAGGCTAATGAGGCTCGTTGTTTTCCGGTTATCCACAATATTTATTTGGGATTCAGTGACCAGTATGTTGTTTAATTGGCATTATCAAATTTTATGGTGAGATCATTCTCCATTAATTTGTTTTATTGTGATATCGTTGCCCATTGATATATAGGGATTATCTTTTGTGTTTGATTGATCTATGAAATAGTAGGGAATTAGGAAGGGATTCTCAATTTGTTGGATTACATATGGAAGCAATAGGGTTGAGTATTGTTGAGAACGAAAGTTATAGAAAGCTTATGGATACGTTTCTGAAGCAAAAGTGTCGTAAAAAAATTGATCTCATGATAGATGCTTGGAGGGTTGATAGACTAAGTTGCGGTATCAATATCTTAGTCAAGTTTGAAGGGATGGACAACAAATAAAATTTGATGATCCATAGAGAACCTAAAATTGAAATTAATAATGGCGTGGTGGATTTATTCTCTGAGAAAAATAGTGGAGGTTTGGGCATCAAGATTTGGCCCACTCCCACCTGTGGTGTCTGTTAAAGTTTAACAAAGCAATGAAGCAGAAATGAATGAACACCACTAGGCATATGATTGCCTTATCATTATTAAGCAAAAGCATATATAGGACTGCATAACAACAAAACCATTGGACAATACCATGGGTCAAAAAATATTATGGGTCACTAATCAAGATAAGGTGACCAAATCAACTACTAAACTAACCAACTAATTAATGCACTATTGACGAGTGAGATTATATTTCTTAGCACACCCCCTTAATCTCAATTGGGACAATATTATCCACATTGTTAATCCCTAAGTGTTGTCTCTAAAACTCAAATGCAAGTGTTCCCAATGGTTTGGTGAACATGTTAGCCAATTGCACCTTAAATCCACAAAACATTAATGCAATATCTCCATTATTGACTAACTCATGAATGAAATGATAGCGAGTGTCAATATGCACTGCTCACTCTTCTTATCCAGCTTTCTTCTAATTTCATCAGCTACATGAGAAAATGAAATAAAACCAAAAAATCTTAGATGTGCAACACTAATCTTAGTCTCACTCCATGCTTCTTCAAGAATATTGTCTTGGACACTCATCATAGGTGATCTGTTGAGAAAGTAGACTAAGCATGCAATAGCTTCAACCCAATACTCATCTGATAGCTTCTTGTGTGACAGCATGCTACGAGCCATGTTCATGATGGTCCAATTATTTCATTCAACAAATCCATTTTTCTATGGAGTGTATTCAGTGGTGAACTATCTCTGGATGCTATGTTGCTTGTAGAAATCTATAAACTCATGTGAATCATATTCACCTCCACCATCTGACCTGAGCACTTTAATGAACTTGTTAGACTGATTCTTAGTCAGGGACTTGAACTCTTTTAACCTGGATAAGGTATCTGATTTGTTCTTGAGGAAATAAACCCATATTTTCCTAGAAAAATAATCAATAAATGTCATAAAATAAAAGCTACATCCCATGGATTGGGTTTATATGGGTTAGCAGAGGTCTGTATGAACTATCTCAATATGTTCTTTGGCTCAAGATGTGGAAGTGGGAAAGCTATCCCTTTGATGTTTCCCAACGATACAATCCTCACAGGAGTTGGATTGTTCATGTCTAAATGGTAACCCCTTGACCATGGACTATTTGTGCAGACGATTGAGACTCTTAAAGGGAAGATGACCGAATCTACAGTTCCATACCCAATTTTCATCTAGATTAGAAACAATATGGAATACATACTATGGAAGGTTTGAACTCCTAATACTGAGTTGGAATATCTTATTCTTAGTCATTTCAACTTTAGCTATGAGTTTCCTACTAGGGGGTTTATCATAAATACACATATGTATCAAAAAATCGAAGATCATATTTGTTCTGAAGTAATTGACCTATATTGATTAGATTGGCATTCATATGTGGTACAAAGAAAACCTCATGAATAAACTTCTTTTCATTTTTCTTTGGATTATAGGAACAATACCTTTGTCTTTTGCCAGAACCAGAAAGTCATCTCCTAGCTTGATTTTCATGACAACAGAGGAATCCAAACTTGAGAAAAGTGACTTGTTACCTATCATGTGATTGTTGCAACTGCTATCTTGTAGCCATAAATCTGATTTGTATTTTTCTTTAGTTGCTTGATAGGATAATAACATAACCTATAGGATAGCCTTCTTCTTCTTTAGAGACATTGGCTGTAACGTCCCGGTTTTGACCCTGTTTGCATGATGTATATAATGTAATTAATCATGGTGAGGAGCTAAAGGAAAAAGCCCCACCATCTATTTGTTCGTGTATGTTTCGGCAATAGGGATAGTTGCCGATGGTATATCGTGCTATTTGGCACATTATAATTCAGCATCATGTAAACATGCACATCAAATAAAATAAACCACAACCAGCTATGGCAGTGCAACGTTGAATGAAAAGGGCATGATTCCAAAGGATAAGGGGCGGGGGATGTCAAACCTTGGTCCATGGGGGGGGGAACCCATGGGTTGCCACCTTGTTTTGTTTTGCCATCTTCCCTTGTCAACCTATTCAATGTCTTGTTTTGGGTAGCTGAGGTAGTTATTGCTGAGTGGTGGTGGGTGTGGCAGGACTGTCCATCCTTGCCCACGTGCCCACTCCACCAGCAAACTCTCCTCTTCTCTTGGGTGGGGGCAGAAGAAACATCCTTCCACGACCTTCCATTCACTCCATGACTTCACTCCATCCCTGTCATTTTTACCTTCACGACCACGTCTGTTGATGCTCACGCGCAGAGTCCTGGTCTGTTTGTTCCTCACGTTGGTCTGTTCATTCGCGCGTAGAGCCGAAGTCTTGCTCATCCTCACGCACCGGCAGTTGTCCTGCTGGATCTCACGTAGGCAGGAGGGGAGCCGCTTATCGGTGGTCATTCACGTTTTTCCACAGAGTGAAATCGGGTATGTTTTTCCTCGGTATTTTGGGGATCTAGTGCATAAGTTTTCCTCTGCATTTTGCGGCTTGGTGCAAGTTTCCCTCATGCACAGACCATTGGATTCATCTTCTCATGTTGTGAGTCGTGCTTACTGATTACGTTTGGGGACTGTGGTCTTCCCCACGTTTTTGGTTGGCTGATTGATTGCCACCTCTCTTGGCTGAGTTTCTCCCTGTTCTAGGACTGGGTAAAGTTGCCATAATTCGCTATGAGTTTGTGTTTTCTCATGTTGCGGCAGTGGTAAAAGCGTGGTTGTTGTCTCCTTTGTCTTGAGACTGTGGATTGTTTCCATCACTCATTTTGAGCCTGTGACTGTCGATCTACCCTGGTTTTGGGTTGTTGTTGAGTTGCTTTGGCCACGCTAGGGCCAAGAACAACTCTGAGTTGCCCTGTGGTTGAGTTGTGTTTCATCTTGTGTTCGGGACTGTTCCCAGTTGTCTTGCCTTCTTCACAGGGCTGTGAAGGGATTGCTTTGATGCGGTATGCAGTGGTTGGTCTTCGAATTGTTGGGAGTGGAATGTGGAGGTTGGGTATGCTTGAGAAGGCTGGTGTTGTGGTCATCAGCTTAGCATTTCCCTTCCTAGCCCCTCGATGACTTGGTAAATCCTTGTTGTGCCGGTTTGGCTGATTGGCAAACCTTGGCTATGTGTAAGCCTGCATTGACCTTTATTCCTAAAGGGATCATGCCCATATCGGGGGTGGCAGTGTTGCTGAGAGATTGATGAGCACGCTGGCCTATGGTTGGGTGGAACGTTGCAGTGACGTAGCTGGTTGCGGAGCGAGTTCTTCATCAAAAGATAAGTTACCTTAATTGTTCCATCTCTACATTTACATCTATTGTTTTATGAATTATGATGAACATGTGAATGCTGGAGTTGTATGCGTGTTTGCTTCCGTTGATTGTTGATGAATCATGTGTCTTGTATGATTGAGAACTTTGCATTTTGTATGTCGAGTGATTATGCATCTTAGTATCCATTCTGTTAAACTTGTTTTAATTTCAGCATTGATGTTTTGTCTGTTTCCTGTTCATGGGGCTGTTTGCCCAGTTGTATGTGGTGTTGGTCGCGTCCTCTTCGCCGGTCATAGGGTTGGGGGCGTGACAGAATGGTATCAGAGCTCGAGGTTGCAACAGTGGGCCTCTATGGGCCATGAGGGATGCAGTGACAGAGGCAGGACTTCATTCTGCCCAGTAGAGATCAGAGTTTGATGGCAGCAAACTTCCAAAAATCATCTAAGTGCTTGAACAGCCGAATCATCGGAGCACTAAAGAGGAACAGACTCCTGAGGTGGCGGAAATATTTAGCGTTTGACAGTCCGCCATTGCAGCTGTCGAAAGGACTAAATCGTCGATGCGGTAGTGATCCAATTGTCGACAGGCGGAAGGTTTCAAAAGAATTTTTGAAAATTTTGTTAAGTGTTTTCGGAGCACTTAGCGGAAAAGACTTCCGCCGTAGCAGAAGAGTTAGACGAAGGCGTACCAATGGAGAGCAGTTTGAAGGAAAAACCTCGGAAAATTGTTTAAGTGTCTATCGAAAGAAAGTAGCTCTTCGAGCATCCGCCGTTGCGGAAGTCTAAACGACTACGCACCCAACGGAAAAGTCGTCCGACCGCCGATGCTATGAAGAAAAGTTTGAAAATTTTTCTAAGTATAGAAAGTCAACGACCATCAGAAGAATAAAGTTCTACGAGCATCCGCCGTTGCGGAAGACAAAGGAACTAGCCTTCCGATGAGAAAAGACTACTGATTCCGGTCAGAATCAGTTCACCGATCGGAAGGAGAAAGTGGATCGTGTGCTGCTGTTGCGGAAGCTAGGAGCACTAAGTCATCCGACAAGCAAGGCCTCCGACAGCCGACGCCATGATGAAAATTTGTTGAAAAATTTTCTAAGGCAAGAAAACATCGGAAGTCGGCAGACTTTAGTGGTGAACATCGACAAGATATAGCAGACGATGTTCCGTCGTTGCAGCTGCGGAAGAGATTAAGTCGTCGACAGCACGGAAGAACTTAACGTTGGGAAACCCGCTGTTGCGGCTGACGAAAGGACTAGAGCGCCGATGCGGCAGTGTTGGTGGTTTCCGCCAGTAGGAATCGTCGGCAGGGATAGTGTTTCCTGTGCCGCCGTTACAGAAACGGAAGACACTAAGTCTTTCGATAAGAAAGACTGCCAATGCCGATCGAAAGGAGAGTGAGGACGTTGGGCCGCCGTTGCGGTTGCGGATGAAGTTGTTTCATCGACGAAAAGAATATGTCAAGTTTCATTGGCCAATTTTGGTGGTTACAGAATCGTGCCAATCTCTCATAGTTTCAGTACATTCATTCGCAGACAGTACCCATGCCGCTCACTTTGCTGTCAAATATCCTAAGGCCTTTGGGGTTTTTAAAGGCCTTTGCTACCGCTGCCCGATTTCAACCCATGTATTGGGCTTTATATGGGCTTCTTATTTTGCCCTGTACTGTAATTCAATATATCTAGAGGAGATTTGGAGACGTGCTATTTTATGGAGGAGGTGAGGCTACTGATGATTGCTCGAAAAAAGAAAAAAAATCATGTGGAATCTCCCTCTTATATATGCATAACAGAGGGGCTTGATCATCTTCCCCGGTTTTAAGGAAAAGTCACATTCAATGGGCAAGAGTTTGAATCAAAGGAATTTCTCAAGAAACAAAAGGGATGTCGAAAATGAAGTTGCCAAAATGGCTCTGAGATCATTAGAAGAATGTGAAAATTCTACATTGCAGTGGAAAAAAAAAACCAACGATGACACGGGCCCGGCTGAATATGTTGCTAATGCTGATGAATGTGACCAGCAACCCTATGAAAGGGGATGAGGCAACAAGTCCATGACAAAAGTTGGTGAGCAAATCTTGCAATCTCCTGCAAAGGACCAACCAAATTGGTCATATCAAGGGTGTAAGTACGACCCATGCAGGTAAGAGTTTGCTTATGACAAATCCCATGAAGTGGTAAAGGTAAGTACCATGTGATATTTGAATATAGATAGGTGTTATGCCTATATGTACTGATGATCTTGATTACAGAAATGCATCCTATATGAAGTGGGCATGGTTAGGCTATGCATGGTATGATGAATGCATTGAGATGAGTGCATGTGATATTATGAATGACTAATGACTGAAATGATGAATTGATGACAATTCAGGAGCCATTTCAAAGGTTGTTATGAATGCAGGATAGTCATGATCAATTGGCTGCCAGAAATGCTCTATGGAAGAGCAAGGTGGTATGAATGATATGCTTGTGAAGTAAGGAGTATCTAAACACTTCATTTAATTGCATGAATGATATGACTATACCTTGCAATGTTAGTATGATAATGATTGCATGAAGAAAATGAGTTTTGGTAAGGTTGATGTGACTAACCACTGGAAGTATTCGAATTTTATAAATTCTGAAAATGCTTCAGTAATGGTTGTAGCAATGAAAAGGGTATATGCATCCAAACTTACCAAGTGTTTGGTTGATTGGAGCTCATGTATCAGGTAGATTATTTCGAGCATGGCATTGAGAGGTAAGACCCTGACCAATGCCAGGATCTACCATTTATGAGAAGAGTCTCATGGTTGTGAAAGTAGTTGGTATGCATAATAGGTTGTTAAAATTCGAATTGTGAATTTCAGATTGAGAAATTGCTGACAACTACTAATCACTATTGGCTTGCATAAGATTGTGTTTGGTTGATTGAAGCTCATGTTTCAGGTAGATTATTTCGAGCATGGCGTTGAGAGGTAAGACCCTGACCAATGCCAGAATCTACCATTCATGAGAAGAGTCTCATGGTTGTAAAAGTAGTTGGCATGCATAATGGGGTGTTAAATTTGAATTGTGGATTTCGAATTTAAGAAATTGCTGACGACTACTAATCACTGTTGACTTGTGTAATATTGTGTCAGGTGGACGCATGGTAAGTGGGTATTCGTGTTATGTTAGTAAGCATAAATTATAATGGGCATAGTAGTGCTGCTTACAAGAAACCCACAATTGAGCAAGTCAATTTCTGTAATATATAGAATTGCAAATTCTTATTGAATTTGATTACCAATGTCATTGCTTGGTTATGGAACAATCAATTGGGATTGTAATATCAGGTAATGATTGTCTGTTTGGCTATTTGATGAATGTGTCAGGGGTACACACTGTAGGAAGATCATGTGTTATGGCCTGCAGAAGCCAAACTTCATGGGAAGGTTTTCCCTTATCTTGGAAATGGGTTTCGGGTGAAACACCATTGGACATTTTGAAAATGTCTCATCTGCACTGCATGTTTGGTGGCAACATGAGTGAGGTGGTATAAGTTATGTCGGTAAGACATGTATGGATACAGATTGTGTTGGGAGCAGGGATGAGGGCTTGGTTTGCTTAAACCTGGTAGTTGGAAACCACACAGACAGAGCTAGAGGGTTGGCTTTCTTCTCCACAACCCTGGGATAGAACTAGAAGGGAATGCAGGGCCTGAGGGACCGTGTAGCAGAGAAAGGACCGATTCCTTGTGTTGGGTGTGTGTGGGTGTCTTAGAAGTCAGGCTAGTTCTGGTGTAGGTGTTCCTAGCTCTGCAATGAGCCCACCAGCTTAGCATTCAGCCATTCCCAACTCCTTGATGGCTTGACTGTGCCTGATATATATATAAGAGGCATACTGCGATGACAAACAGATAAGTGTTCTATGACCCTTGCTATGAATATGCATGTTTAATTATTAAATTCTATATGCAGAACATGTTTTGATTTAATATCCATTATGACCGATTGCTTGGGTATGAATAGGGCCTACATGGCACACACCAGGGAAGTGTGCACACTTTTCCGATGTTGAGTCATGAAATGGTTTTCAATATTGATTACACTCTAGGGAGTGGATGCACTCTTGGTGTCTCAATACTTGATAGTGAATGATATGGAATGTGATTGCAGTTTTAGAGCAATAACGCTGATGAGTTTGCTTGTATTGCTTGTATTGCTTGTGTTAACAGGCTAAATAGATGCAGTTGGGTATTGCACCCTAAAGGTAAAGGTAAAGGTAAAAAGGTAAATGGTTGTTGAGAGGGGTTGCAGAGTAAGGGTTATTGTTGATATAAGTGTGTGCTGGTATAAGTGTATGTTGGGCTGTGATATGCCTGAGGATCCATAATAGATCCTAGACCTGGAAATGGTCGTGGTAAAGTTCCAAGCCCAGTCGACATGAGAATGTACTGACTGGACATTAATTATTTGATGTTGTGGCACTAGTACAAAAGCGCAGATTTTTCCACGGAGGTTTTCCACGTTTCTTACTTTTTGGTGTAAAATCCGATGTAACAAGAACGAGGCGTCGCTGTATCCATGCCTAGCCGTCGCTGTATCCACACCTGGACTCCTAGCCATCGTTGTATCCACGCCTAGCCATCGCTGTATCCACGCCTGGACTCCTAGCCGTCGCTGTATCCACGCCTAGCCGTCGCTGTATCCACGCTTGGACTCCTAGCCTGAAAATCAAAATCTTTGGAAAATAAACTAGAGTCAACAAGCCATGGGGTATGTATGCATAAATAAATTAACATCAAGGAAGGTATTGAAATTAAGGGGTAGGAGAATGTAACACTCATGTTAAAGCCCCCATATTGTAATATAATTGTAAATTTGATATGGATGAGGGCCAAGTATATGTAATTGCAACTAAACAATTAGTAATAAAATATGAAGCTAGCTACAAAAGGGGAGAGAACATTGAGAAGAGATGGAGGACTATAAATTCATGAGAGGGGAAGGTGTGTGAGAGGAGAATAGAGTGTTGGTGTCATGACATTGTAGCTTAACCATGTCTTGGACCCTAAAAATATTCTCTAAATCTTAACTCTTTCCTAGGACCTTGGTTATGGGGATTAACATCCTCAAACATTCAATTTAGAATGTGAAATGATTTACAAAGGATTGATGCTTATAAACCAATGTCAACATTTTATTTTACAACAAGATTGATAGGGCCTTGGACATGATGTCTTGTACCCAACATGAGGGGATTGCCAAAGTCCATGCTCAAGCTCCCAATAGGCGTTGGAGGAAAATAAAACTATTAGACCCTATATGAAGCTTCTAAGGACCAAGGTCCATGAATAAGGACACAAACCATACAACATGGTATGTGTTGGACATCATTGTCCTCGTAGTGGTATGAGAGTGTTAATATGAGGTTTTGTGCACTATGAATGAGTCTCAAACTATGGTTGGGAGAGAAATTGATGCATTTATGCTCTAAATTATGACTAGTAAGCTAATAGGCCATGATAAAGGCCTCAAACCACAAAATATACGATTTAAAAAGTATGTAGAAATATGCTGTCAAGACATGTCACTACTCATTAGAAACATACTTAGGTCCATAGGAGAGTCGAGTAACAAGCTCACACTTGTTCACAAGTAAAGCATTGGTTGGGTCATTTTGAATCTCACCTTGATGTCACAGTAAAAGAATCACCACCCAAAGAAAAAGAAAGGTTTGCTTATAATAGCAGTGGTTAGTGAAAGAGAAAACTACTTGTTGAAAGAGTTTTATAACATTAAAAATAAATGCAAGGGATAATAAAACAAAAATAGGAGCCTCCCTACTAATTTTTTATTGATTATATTAAGCTTCATATCAATTTTAATCTTAATTAAAAGGTGTCTATCTGAATGTCATTCACTTGACTTAATATTTGTGAATGGATTTTTATTATCGTCATGTCAAATTTGAATTGATCATGTTCACTTCTATATAAATGTATAGGATGTAATCATGTTTATACCTTATCCCCTTTATATTTGTTTGGATATTAATATATAAAAATTAAATATAGTTCTCCATTCAAATTCACTTAAACTAATATCATTGAAGTTCTAAGAATGTGAATAACTGCAATGATCATGTATGTAATAAAAGCATCTCAAATATTTGAAATCATAAAAGCTATATCGTAAAAATATCTCAAAATTTTGAGTCATAAAGGTCATATGATTTGTATTTTATAATCATGTACTGAATAAGGTTCATATTTTTATCTATTTCTATGCTCTTACACGTGATCACTATAACTTGCTCACAAGCATAATCCTGCACAGTATATCTATAAGCGCAAGGCATCACATATGAAAATAAAAGTAACCATTGATAATTTATTTATTTTATAAATTAATAAAAAATGATTAATAGTTTTGTAAAGTTTTAATCAATAATATTGAACTATTTCTCATGCACCCATTCTTTCAAATGAATTAGTAGGTGTCTCGAGGTCCAAAGAATCAAAACCTAATTCTCATACATTATGAAGTGCCATAGTTCTCCACCAAGGGATAATCAAACACTACCTCCCTAATATTTATTTATTACTTATTTTTCATTTTATGCATATATAACTATGTTTCCATTCGTGTACAATAAATAGGTTAATTTCCATTGGTAAGTCAATATAATTCAACACAAAGTGGCGAATGAAATGGAGGGAAGAAAATTGGCGGGAGTTTTGCTTCCGCCCTCAAATCCCCAATATTAGTGAAGACTTCGCAGCAGAAAAACACCATTGTCATTTGATTACACTTCATATCCTTCGCACCCGATATTATTTTCTTTGTGAATTTCATCCAAAAACCCTTGTTCTTTGCAGGGATTAACACAGTAAAGAATAAAGATGTTTGGCATGAGGAGTCAG
The DNA here is from genome assembly GCA_001517045.1 of Pseudotsuga menziesii. Classification (NCBI taxonomy): domain Eukaryota; kingdom Viridiplantae; phylum Streptophyta; class Pinopsida; order Pinales; family Pinaceae; genus Pseudotsuga; species Pseudotsuga menziesii. Next base: position 61,484 of record LPNX010789794.1, on the reverse strand, counting down.
TCGGATGGAGGTTCTCTATTCTCAGGAGGTGGTTTTATGCCCTCTCAGGCCACCCAAGTTAACAAAGGTGGTTTTTCCTCTGTGAGGGTAAGCGGCTTTTCCTCTCAGCTTAGGCGGTTTTAGGGTTTTCAACCTCTGCATGTTTTGGCAGTTTAAGGAGCCCAACATTCAATCAAGCATGGATGGTTTTGCAGAAAAGCGGTACCAACACCGAGGTTCTTCCATTGATGGTAAAACAGATAATCCAGGCAACCCAGAAGCTCTCTGATGAGAATTCGAATTTTACAATAGATGGCGTTGACGTCAACAATGTAAGAACCGTTCTTAATTTTTACTGAACATTCAAGGTGTTTATGTATTATGGAATAAATCGCCTTACTATGTATGTCTTTTGGGTGCGTAGGTAACCCTCATTGGGATGGTCTTCAACAAGGAAGAGAGGGTAACTGATGTCTCATTTTATCTCGACGATGGTACAGGAAGAATCGAAGTGAAATGATGGTAAGCTATTATTATTATTGTTGCTACGGTTATTTTATAGTTGCCACCTAATCTGTGGAAGAGCCTTGCCCTCTTCCCTCCAATTGTGTTCTCAGTTAAGTGCAGAAGAAGATCTCAACCTGATAATATCTAAACCTGTATTCCTCAAAAATGAATGAGAATAAGTCCACTGTCAAGAGTCAAGACAGTTTCTCCAGAAGTAGATCAACTAAGCGAATTGAGGGCCAATGGAACAGATTCTAAATCCTCTCCCATTTCTCTTGAGTCTTTCAAGTAGTCAAATTTTTACCATACCTCAGAAATTAATAAATTATCCATAATTTACAGTGTTCCTCTTTCAAGTGATATGGCTGAGCAATACTAGCATTTCTTTCATTACCCTATTTGCTTCTTGCAGCTTATCATTTGTGTCAAGTGACCTAATGAGAACACTAAAAGTCTTAAAGTTTGGCACTAGCCGCAAGTTCAATTGCAAGACGGTCTGTTATTTCATCTCGAGAATTGACAGTGAGAACTTGGCATTCTTCATACCCAGCTACAGCCAAATAGTTCTCATTTGCAGAGTTGAAAACAAGATGAACTAGTGGTAATTAAAATACTTAAAGGTGACCTATTAAGTAAGGGCAGGACCTATTGGATCGACCTTACCTCGATGATAAATTCAATAGTGCAAAGGTTGCGTGTGCAGGAAGGGAAATTGTTGAGTTAAAGGGTGGGGTAGCAGCCGGGATCCTTCTTGATCTCCTCCCGTGGGGGGATCAATGCTATATGTTCTGATATACAGGCTTTTAGGTGAAAGGTTATCTTGTTCTGGGGCATCTCTCATATTGAGTATCTTTCGAGGGCCTTCGCCAACAGTATAATTTCTTCAGATCTTGCGGGAGGCCTTAATTCATGGGTCTATGAGGACCTATTTCTCTGGGTACGTCAGAGGTTCTTTTCGTTGAGGTATACGAAACAACAGCTTGATCGGGGAAAACTAGACATACTTCAATGGTTGGCCCTAAGACTTGTGGAATAATTTGTTTCTGGATGCGTGCATCAGTTAGTAATCCATTGCCTCTTATCGACTGGTTAATCTTAGACTTGACCTTCTAGCTAGCAGTTTGAGGGGAAGAACAAATGGTCCCGTACTAAAAATGGCTTTCCACCAATTTTAAGAAAAGGAAAAAGCCCAAAATGGATTGAAAGGGTATTTGGTAGTCGCGAAAAGTCATGGATCAGAGCATTAGATAACTCCCCTTTCACCTGAAGCCTGGTTAATCTTATGAATTAAGGCCTCCCCTTTCACCTGATGCCTAACTTGGTATCAGCCGATTTGAGCTTGGTTATAGTTTGGATTCTTGCCCTAAATCATATGCCCCCACGAAGAAGATGAAAGAACCAACACAAAAAGACATGCATTGAGGAGGTGGATGGATCTTTAATGCACAAATGCATAACTCCATCCATGCGCCTAGGGTGAAGGCAAGGGGTAAGGTTGTTGTTTCATGCAATCCAATTCCGGGTCTGTCTATAGCTGTCTCTCCTAAGTGCATTCATTAAGTAAGTGTTCTAGGGAATATATCTCTTAAGTAGGTAGGTTAGTAAAACAGAAGGTAAGGTTGTTTCATGCCAGCCATCTCCCTCCATGCCATGCTATTCTGCTCGGGTTGATAGCGATACATCCTAAGCGCTTGATTCAGGTATAAGGCCATGTAGTTAGGAAAATTCCTCGGAGGCCTGCGCTCACTGAATGTGCTCCTGGGTGCTTAAAAATGCTCCTGAGCATCCCTCAAAGTCTGCTCAAACCACCTGGGTCTCCTAATAGAACTGGTAGGAGCTAACTCTTCCTCTGACTCCCTCATTCACATTTATAACACTTTGTACCACATGATTCTAAATAGCCTGTTCCTGTGGGAAGCTGAAAAGTTCCTCCTTGTGTAATCTGTATTAACTTATTTCTTATATTGAACATCAACCAGGATGGGAAGGTTGTAGAGTGGAGAATCATGTGCTGAAGAATCAACATCAGTCTTGAAATTAGCAAAGACCAGCAAATCAAT
>LPNX010789794.1:25157-54309 GCA_001517045.1 Pseudotsuga menziesii | reverse complement strand
TAGATTTCATCTTGAGCTCATTCTAGTTCTATTTTTGCTGCTTTCCTACCAAAAGATCATTGAAGGACATAGTGCCTGTAACTTCATGAGCAGCTGATAGTAAAGCATTTCTTTTTACCATATAAGATAAGTTGTGCATGGTTTAAATGTCTTAGAAACCTCTCTTAGGCATTTCATCTGGTATTAGAGCCAGTGAGGTGTAAATACCATGGACCTTTGGTTGAAATTTGACAACTGGATGACAAATTTGGTTGGTGTTGGTTGTCAGAGATAGATGAAATCTTTGTGGATGAAATACTATGGACCTTTGGATGTCCATAATTTGGAACCTCTGTGGAGAATGTTGTCAGAGATAAGTTTTTATAGTTCTGGAGACATGAAGAGGCAGGGAAGATATCTGAAGGACTTTACTCACTTTGCACAACAAAAACATATCCCACAGCATGTGTGAAGCATTGACTGGCACGTGACCACCAATTTATATGGTTGAAAAATATGAGTATTATTTCTGTGTTACACTCCAATGTTTAGCAGGCTTAAATATTTGAATAAGGGTCACTTTATATATTAGTGACATGTGACCACTGACCAAACCAGCTTAACATTTAGATGTTGAGGTTATGGGTCGTTGTTTAAAGTTTAAACCATGGTAATGAAGCATGAAATGAAGATGTGTGAGATAAATTGTAATGAAGCATGAGATAAAGATGTGCGAGATGTATGTAAGCATGTGAGGGGGGTATACTAATTATGTAAGGATTATGACCTACTTCCACATGGAATTGGTCTTATGCCATTTGTATTTTTTTTTTAAAACAGTTATAGCCGTGGATACAGTGACGGAATTTTTTTTTTAAATTTCACAGCCGTGGATACAGCGACGGCCCGGCGTGGATACAGCGACGGCCCGGCGTGGATACAGCGATGGCTCGGCATGGATACAACGACGGCCCGGCGTGGATACAGAGACAGACATGCGTGGATACAGAGATGGCCAGGCGTGGATACAGAGACGGCCAGGCGTGGATATAGCGACGGCTTAGTCATCTAACAAAATATAGAACATTGTCGCTCTTGCGACGCAAATTAGAGGTCGTCTCTATTGCGACGAAATTGTTTCCACGGGAAAAAAAACACTTAGACGTGGCAATATCCATGCTTTTCCGTGGATATTTCCACGTTTTTCCGTGGCAAAATTGATCACTTGTACTAGTGTGGAGCAGCCAGCGTGCTGACCTAACATCTAAGTCCATAGGCGATCCCAAGGCTTGCAAAGCGAAGCAGGATCCTGTGGATGAATGAGGAAACACACAATACGGGTATCACTGGAAGCGAGCACTATGAGAGCATCCTAGAGATGCATGTGGACATGTGATTGTCCTGGAAAGCTCGAAATGAGCAGTAATGGAAAAGGTGCTAGTAAGACGGGGGAGTCCTAGCAGTTGAGACAAGCCATGTGGAGAGACTCCATGGTTTAGAGGTCTAGAATAGACCAAAGACATTAAGTGTCATGACCAAGAAGGATTGGTACAACATTCGCGGTGAAGTGAAAGAGGCTGAAAGCATGAAAAATCCACAGCAGTGGTGTGGGTTCCAGGATGGAACAAAACAAAGAGAGAAAAAAAAACTCTTACTGCTCTCTCTTGCCTTTTGATTATATATATATATATATATGTTTATGCATTGTGAAAACAAAGGATTGATGAATGCATGTATGATCGAGAATGAAATGTGTGTATTTGATTAAGTAAAATTGTGAATGCTGGAATAGTTAATTCCCTGCTCAGGAATGGACATGAATGACCTCATGTGCTTGTGGGAAGGCATGAATAATATGAAAGCCTCATTAATGAGACTTGGACTGTCATGCCAAATAGGGAAATTAATTGACTGATTTTAATGTCTATATTATGCTTGGTCTGATAGAATTTCAATGGTGCATTCCACAAGTGAGAAAAGTGAAACCAGGTGGTGCACATTGATCCTGGCAGCAGATCAAAAGTTGTTGGACTTAGCTGGAAGTATCCTTCAAATGATTGCCAAGACCCAAGAGAACCTTGGGGAGATGCTCAAGATACAAAGAAGGCAGAATGAAATGAACCACCAGATTTTGCAAGACTCTATTGGTTTGCAAAAGGAGGTGAAAAGCCTTCTAAGAGCAATCGGCAAAGAAAAGGAAGGTGGATCAGCGATGGGACAATCATCCAAGCGACCCGATAAGAAACGGTCCAGGCATGAAGACTCAAAGGAAATTGAGTAGGTAAGGATGAAGCAGCCAGTGAAATGTTGGGAATGCAGAGGACATCATTTACGCCGGGACTGCCCAATGGGGGAACATGATGAAGGCAATAGCCGCAAAGTTCCTAGACTTCGGGATCAGCTAGGAGCTGAGAACTAGTAGGAGAAGTCCATGGAAGTCGAGGGGCTTGGTCGTGAACGTTCAAAGTAGATGATTGAACGTGGAACAGATCTGCAAAATTTTGAAATTTTGATGTGCAAATGTATATGTATTGTATAAATGTAATGGAACACTGAGGACGGTGTTATTCCAAGGGGGAGGGGAATGTAACGTCCCGGTTTTGACCCCGTTTGCATGATGTATATAATGTAATTAATCATGGTGAGGAGCTAAAGGCAAAAGCCCCACCATCGATTTGGTCATGTATGTTTCGGCAATGGGGATAGTTGCCGATGGTATATCGTGCTATTTGGCACATTATAATTCAGCATCATGTAAACACACACATCAAATAAAATAAACCACAACTAGCTACGGCAGTGCAACATTGAATGAAAAGGGCATGATTCCAAAGGATAAGGGGTGGGGGATGTCAAACCTTGGTCCATGGGGGGGGGGGGAAACCCATGGGTTGCCACCTTGTTTTGTTTTGCCATCTTCCCTTGTCAACCTCTTCAATGTCTTGTTTTGGGTAGCTGAGGTAGTTATTGCTGAGTGGTGGTGGGTGTGGCAGGACTGTCCATCCTTGCCCACGTGGCCACTCCACCAGCAGACTCTCCTCTTCTCTCCGGTGGGGGCAAAAGAAACATCCTTCCACGACCTTCCATTCACTCCACGACTTCACTCCATCCCTGTCAGTTTTACCTTCACGGCTGCGTCTGTTGATGCTCACGCGCAGAGCCGTGATCTGTTTGTTCCTCGCGTTGGTTTGTTCATTCGTGTGTATAGCCAAAGTCTTGCTCATCCTCACGCACTGGAAATTGTCCTGTTGGATCTCATGCAGCCAGGAGGGGAGCCTCTTATTGGTGCTCATTCACGTTTTTCCACAGAGTGAAATCGGGTATGTTTTTCCTCGGTATTTTGGGGATCTAGTGCATAAGTTTTCCTCTGCATTTTGCGGCTTGGTGCAAGTTTCCCTCACGCATAGACCATTGGAGTCATCTTCTCATGTTGTGAGCCATGCTCACTGATTATGTTTAAGGACTGTGGTATTCCCCACGTTTTTGGTTGGCTGATTGATTGCCACCTCTGTTGGCTGAGTTTCTCCCTGTTCTGGGACTGTGTAAAGTTGCCATAATTCGCTATGAGTTTGTGTTTTCTCATGTTGTGGCAGTGGTAAAAGCGTGGTTGTTGTCTCCTTTGTCTTGAGACTGTGGATTGTTTCCATCACTCATTTTGAGCCTGTGACTGTCAATCTGCCCTAGTTTTGGGTTGTTGTTGAGTTTCTTTGGCCACGCTAGGGCCAAGAACAACTCTGAGTTGCCCTGTGGTTGAGCTGTGTTTCATCTTGTGTTCGGGACTGTTCCCGGTTGTCTTGCCTTCTTCACAGGGCTGTGAAGGGATTGCTTTGCTGTGGTATGCAGTGGTTGGTATTCAGACTATTGGGAGTGGAATGTGGAGGCTGGGTATGCTTGAGAAGGCTGGTGTTGTGGTCATCAGCTTAGCATTTTCCTTCCTAGCCCTTCGATGACTTGGTAAATCCCTGCTGTGCGGGTTTGGCTGATTGGAAAACCTTGGCTATGTGTAAGCCTGCATTGACCTTTATTCCTGGAGGAATCATGCCCAACTCGGGGGTGGCAGTGTTGCTGAGATATTGATGAGCACGCTGGCCTATGGTTGGGTGGAACGTTGTAGCGACGTAGCTAGTTGCGGGGTGAGTTCTTCATCAAAAGATAAGTTACCTTAATTGTTCCATCTTTGCAATTACATCTATTGTTTTATGAATTATGATGAACATGTGAATGCTGGAGTTGTATGTGTGTTTGCTTCTGCTGATTGTTGATGAATCATGTGTCTTGTATGATTGAGAACTTTGCATTTTGTATGTCGAGTGATTATGCATCTTAGTATGCATTCTGTTAAACTTGTTTTAATTTCAGCATTGATGTTTTGTCTGTTTCCTGTTCATGGGGCTGTTTGCTCAGTTGTATGTGGTGTTGGTCACGTCCTCTTCGCCGGTCACAGGGTTGGGGGCGTGACATTGGATCTACCACTGTTCTGGTATGCTTGCTTGTTTCTTCATTCTCAATCATAGTGGTCATACTTATTGTAGCAGTTGCATTGAATATTGGACTTATTGGTCCATCTCTTGCCTCTCCCCCTCTAACCTTGAGAGTTGTGAGAGTGATCTGAATGTTCATGATTGGTTTTTTTCTCAATATGAGGAGACCCTCGGCCTCTCGTTCCTCTACCTCATCCTCCTCTACCTCGAACTCTATTGAGGGAAGCTTGGGTGCTGAAATAATTTTTCAGCGACTCTTCTTCTTGATTGAGTCGAGCTTCATGAGATAGAAGGGATCGAGTGAATTATTCTAGGGTAAAATGAGACAAATAATTTTCTTCTTCTATGGTAGTAACGACCATAGCAATTTTTTTCCTGAGACAACGAAGAATCTTTTGAACAACTACTTTCTGCTCCATAACCTCGTCATAGGCTTGGAATTGGGTCACAATGCCCGAAACCAGGGTCATAAAGTGATCTACAGTTTCAGTTTCCTTCATTTTTAGACGTTCAAATTGAAGTTGAATAGTTTTCAATTTTACTATTTTTAGTCGATATGTTCCCTTGTAGGAGGATGTGAGCAGATTCCAATCTTAACGTGTGTTGGTATCTCCTGAGATCCATGGGAAAATGGACACCTCAATGCAACTTTGGATCATCCTTTTGGCCATGAGATCTTGGTCTTGATGAGATTCTATGACATTCTTTTGGGAATTATACATTGCAACCAGAGCATTTGTATCAGGTTTTTTGAACTCGGTTTCAACCATATCCCAACATTTTTTGAGTTGTAGAAACGTCTTCATCTTGATAGACCAAAACTCATAGTTGGTACTAGATAGTATGGGTCTAGAGATCTTCTTCAAATTTGAGGTTCTTGTGCTTGTAGTAGCCATGTTCTTATGATTGTTTACTCGATCAAACTGGATCTGGAGATCTGCTAGAAGATCTGGTCCTTTAACTCAATGACAAATCTTGTATAGCTAGCACAGGGCAGCACAAGGGTGCGTTAGTCAAAAAATTTGTAAGTGAATACTCATCGATGCACTTTTCCTTCATACAAGATGCATCACAGATGCACTTTTAATTTAGATAGGGTGTGTTAGTTGTGTCAATGACACACTTTTCCTTTAGACAGGGTTTGTGGCACTGCTCCAAAAGGGTAAAACAAGGAAAAACAAATATTTTCATTTTCTCTTGTCTTGATCACAACTTCCAATAAGATCGGATCTATGTGTGTGTGTGCTTTCTACTATGTAAAAATGATTACCCAAGAAAAAAGGAATGGATCAGGCCATATGCTTTGATACTGTGTTAAAGTTTAACAAAGCAATGAATTGGAAATGAATGAACACCAGTGGGCATGTGATTTCCTTCTTCTTATTAATCAACAACATTTATAGGACTACTTAAAAACAAAACCATGGGACAATACCATGGGTCAGAAAATACTATGGGTCACTAATCAAGATAAGGCGACCAAATCAACTACTCAATTAACCAACTAATTAATGCACTATTAACCAGTGAGATTGCATTTCTTAACAATGTCCAGTTTCGATAATGGGTTGCATATTGACAAATTCCCTCCAAAGAAATTGTGTTATCATGGATGACAGGATGTCACATGTTCATTCTTATGAGGATTTCAATCTATAGTACATGGACTTGAATAACAAGGTAAATCTCATATTCAGAGTTTTGTTGCTTCATTTAATGTTGACATTAATTAAATATTCTTAAAACATACCTTTTTTTAAAGTGGTGTTGATGATTCTATGTAGCGTGACCTCAACCTGTGCAGTAAAATCATGATTTAGATTACAAGAGAAAATTGTATTCCTGGATGTGAGCTGCAACCAACACATACCTCTAGTCCACGACCTGCTTATTAAAATGCTTCCTCTCATGTTGTAAACTCTACCTATTAGTGTACCACAAAAAAGTCTTGTAAATCCTCATGTTGACAACAATTCTCTTTATACACACTGTCCATTCATTGTAGAATCAAACCCATAAGATTCATATTAAAATCCCTTTTGTTTGTTTTCTAGAAAACCTTGCTTGAGAGCTCTTTTCTTTCTAAATTAAAAAAATTAACAAAGGGTTGAGAATAATTCAGAGTATCCTTACCTTTTCATCCACAGGTTCTATTATGAGGAATCATGGCAGCATGCATAAAGGATTTCCTTCCTCGTCGTCTTCCAACCAGTCCATCCACTCAATGGGTCTTTCTTATCAAGGGAAGCTTTTTCAAAAAGACTCTATCTATGTCCCCTATTTAGGGGAACAACACCGATGGATTAAATCAATGGAAATCAGTCATGTAAGTGCCAAAATATACATGGATCAATGATACATATAATATACTTACACGAGTAAAATTGAATAGTCAACAAGTATATGTTAAATAGAAGGATGCGTGCAAGTTTTGGTTGTTGAAGGTTTCCTCTGATAATCTATTAATGATATTAATGCCTTACAATTGCTTGCTCTAGCTCTAGCTTTAACACTAGTCATTGTAGTTGGATTTATTGTTTCCTGCATATCTATTTGCTTCAATCAGATCTGGAACTGCGTTTGTACCAGCTTCTGCATGGATCTATATCTTAGTTGTTTGTGGTCGATCGGTTAAACCCCTAATGCCAAAAAACATTTAGAATCTCTAAGCAACTATCTGGTTGATTATCACTGTAAGTGAATCTTTAGGCCAAATCGCACTCAGTAGTACCATGGGAGCCATGACAGATAAGTATTCTAGTTTCATTATTTTTTCAATTAAAATATATTTTTATCAAATTGATTTATATATAAAAATAATAGTGTACATATCTCTATTTCTTAATATCTCTCATAAAACTAGATTTATGTTTTCATGATGTTTTTATTTTCCTGTTTTTCAATAACTAGTAGTAAATCTAGAGAGCCTAGTGGCAGGAAGAAAGTTAGGGTAAAAGTTAGCAAAACAACACATAAGCTCAACAATTACATGCCAACTTCAATCGTGGGTTAAACAAGTCATTCCTTTGAATGCTCATTAGTTAAGAATTTCAAAGTAAGACAAATCAATAATCATTAAAGAAGAATACTATTTCAAAGAGGCGGAGGGGATATTAGTTATTATTGAATATCCAATTTTTTATATCATTGTGGAAAATATCAGACTTTAACAAGAATATTATGATGCATTTATACTTTCAAATTCTTTTTGCATGTTCAGTTTGGTTGAAATATCCATCCAAAGTTGTCTCCTATAAAATATGCCTTTTACATCTAGTTTCATTGCATTGGTAACAAAGTTGTATGCCCATACAAAATGATTTTAATATTTGAAGAACCCTACTCCTCCGTCATAACCAAAACGTATTGGTTATTGTTTGTTTTTTAAACGGGAACGATTATATTAAGTGACTATATTAAGTGACAGTGGTTTACCACTGGTAAGAACCAAAAAATTCAATGCCTATAGAGTATCAGCATAGAGTCTTAATACAACTAAGAGCCCTTGTGGAAGCGGCAAAATTCAGCTTTTGCGAGAGCGGCAACCAGACATTTCTAAGATAATCCATAATTCAGTACTACTGATAGAGTTTTAAACAAACATAAATAGCAGCATAGATACTAAAAAAAAATACAGGATTCAAAATTAGAGCTGCGAATAGAAACTACAGGCGTCCACGATCAATTCTTTCAGAGCGTGAAGATGGTCCAAATATTCCTTGCATTTCCAATCTTGCCACCTTCAACTCCAGCCTTTCCACCTTGACTTCCAACTCTGCCAAGAACTTGATAAATACCTACTCAGTCTTCGAAATTCGAAATTTGAATTCTTTCCTGAAATGAATTAAGTCTTGGTCCACATTTTCCATCTTACGCCCCCCTTCGGAATCCATACAATGAAACATAGGGCCCAATTTTTTCACCTTCTTTTTGATAATCCGCAGCTCCTCACCCAAATTCCTATCTGGGGAGGACGCAGAGGATTCAGGAGGGGAATCCATGATAACACCAAGCACCAACAAATGTCTAGAGCCAAAGGAAGCATAAACTTCACAATTTTTCCAACGATGCGAAATTAACAACCATCCACCACCTTTAATTGTTCCAAGGTCGATTCGCAACATCATGCGAACAGATGTGGTTGTACTAGGAGTCCTCATTGTTTTAATGCAGACAATGGGAAAAATAAGAGCAATGTGAGGTGAACACAGGGAGGTACAAACTAGCCTTCCTCCCTTTAAATTGCATTTAAACAGAAGTGGAAACCTCTTGCCATCACAAGTCCTGGAGCGTGGCAGCCTCATTCCATCACGTGTCAACCTTGTCTCCACAACGTGCCAAACAGTGAAATGACATCCGACTGCGCCTACATTCAGCCATGCACATTGAATTATGATGATCAGCATGATCAAGGTCATATGGGTGCCCAACACTTAAGGGATGGGGCTCCAGGTTTTGCGACCATTGAGGTCAAGAATCCCTCAGGCTAATGAGGAGGCCACATTGGTTGCTAAGTCAACCCAGGCATTATTTTTCCTTAGCACATGGAAGGCATCAAAATTTTGAAAAAATGAGCTAAGGCTTTGGATTTTTTTTATCAGCTGCCGGATCTTTATGTCAATGGGGAGATTGCCCTAGTTTAGGGCTTGAATAACTAGTCGAGAGTCCCCAATCACTACAATGTCCTTTAAACCCTAAGTTTTTGCGAGCTTTAGACCCTACCAAAATGCTAGTGCTTCTGCCATATTGTTTGAATCGATTCCCAGTCACCAAGAGAAGGATAATACCTGGTTTCCATCTGGGGAAAGAATTACCCCGCCCCCCTGCCTCCCCAGGGTTCCCTTTAGAAGAACTATCAAAGAAAAGAGTGCTTCTATTTAAGTTCTTGGTCCATATTTCAAAGTCAGCGTCCTCTAGCCTTATTTTCTAGTGGGATACGACTCTGCTGCCTGTTGTGCGTGTCGACAAATTGGGGTACAGACTATGGAGCCAGGCTTCTTCAAAGGGGGAGAGGGGGACTCCAGATGTATCCCATCAGAGGATTTTAATAAAATCCCCCAAAAGGCCATGAACCTTGGAGACCACCTGCTTAGCATGCTAGGCTTTGTCTCTGAATGTGCGAGAGTTCCTTTCTAGCCAGAGCTTCCATAGTACAACCTTCGGCAAGGCTAACCAGCAGGATTTAAGATTTCCCCTTTTTAGACTGGTGAACGGGGATACTTTAGCCCAGTCAATCAAAAGGGAATGGATATTATTCGGAATGTTAATCTTGCCAAACATACCAGGGAGTGAAAGAGCCTATACCTCCTGAGCAAATGGGCAAGTGAGCAAGATGTGAACAGTGGTTTCTTTGAAATTCAAACAAAACAAGCATCTGGTTGGCCCTTCCCAGCCTTTTTTCATCAAATTAGCACCTGTTAGAATTTTATTATGAGCCAAAGTCCATATGAAAAATTCTATCTTGGGGAGAGTTTTCATATTCCAAATGCTTTTCCAAATCTCTTGCCCGGGAAGGGGATTTGGCCTGGCGAGAAGCAAGTAGCCAGCTGCAGTAGAATAGGATCCCGAGTTGGAACCCCATCCCCTGGAATCTTTGGATCTCTTCAAATCGGAGTCTTCCCTTGAAGGAGATGAAACAGAGTCAGTTTCTTGTTTTCCAGAATGGGAGGGCAGGATATCCGCCACCCATTCCACAAGTTGTGACTGTTATCGTACCAGACTGAAATACTCCAAAGGTTGCCTTTGTTCTGAGAGTTTAAAAAAGGCTTTGATCTAGTCCATACCAGGATTCAACCCAATTGGCTTCTCCCCCATGATGGAGTCATCCCATATGTTTATTTTTTTTCCGTTTCCTAGGATCCAGTGAATATTGGACTGAAGGAGACTAAGGGATTTGAGGCAAATAGAGAATATGGGAGAGCCTTTCCTGCACACCAGGGGGGTGTCTAGACATCTCAATCTGGTTCCTGAGAAATATTTTTTCCAAAGAGCCTATTTGCACCAGGAGGATTTTCCAGAAATTATCTTCCATAGAATTTCTCTTAATTGTAGGCCTCCTTCCAGCAGTGGCATGGAGATTTTTCCCCAGCTTACCAGTGGCAAATTTTTCCCATTTTGCTTACCTCCATTTTAGAGAAAGGATCTGCAAAAATTTTCGATGAGAGCAATAACTATTTTCAAAGCCAAGAGGATGGAGCACTGGTAGATGGGAATATTAGAGAGAACTACTTTGATAAGGATCACCTTCCCAGTTGGGTTAAGCCAGGAAGCTCCCCACAAGTTGACTCTAGCTTTGATTATGTCTACTATGGGAAGCCAACTAGTCGACTTGGGCTGGGAGTTGAAGATGGGGACCCCTAGATATTTGAAACTTTCCCATTGCATTTTCCCTTCAATGCCAAGGATTCTGGATATGTCCCGCATCTCTCTCAAGTTGCAATTCCAACCAAATATCTAACTTTTTGCATAGTTGATCTTGCTTCCCGAGGCCTCTTGATACATATCTAGCTCAGATTTAAAGTTCCTAGTTGAGTGAGAACTAGCACTCCTAAGCAGGATGGTGTCATTTGCAAACTGCACATGATTGATGTCCTTGAACCCACAGGAGATACGAAGTGCCATCAGACAATTGTTCCTTTGGCTATTGGACAGCTGAAAGCTAAGAACTGAAGCTTGGATGGTATATAGGAGAGGGGAGAGAGGGCAGTCTTTTCTAATCCATATAGAAGCTTGAAAGAACCCTTCCGCTCTCCCATTGACCAGAGGATCAATCCAGGGGTTACAGATGCAGGCTTGGACCCATTTGATAAACCAAAAATCAAAACCAAACCTGTGAAGAAATTGAAAAAGAAACTCATGACGAACCCGATTAAAGGCGTTAGCAAGATCTAATTTGACAATCATACCTTTTTATTTTTGTTGGATGCTGGAATGGATGGCCTCTTGGACGAAAATAATGTTTTCTTCAATGTGTCTGCCTTTGATGAAGCCTCCTTGGTTCTCAGGAATGAAGGCAGGGAGAAGGTTTTTGATCCGGTTGGCGATGATTTTGGTTATTATTTTGTAACCGATATTAAAAAGAGAGATGGGTCTAAACCTATCAAAGGAGATAGCTCCTTTCTCTTTGGGGATAAGGGAAAGAAAGGTCAAGTTGGTGCTGCCCCCAATTTTGCTGCAGGTTTGGGATTTTAAGACAACTTTGTACAGGTCATTTTTCACATATTTCCAGCAGACTTTGATGAACCTGGCCGTGAAGCCATCAGGGCCCAGGGCTTTATCAGGATACATGCAGGAAAGGGATTTTTTTATTTATTTTTTGGAGATAGGGGTTGAAAGGGAATCATTAGTGGTTCGAGTTACGAAAGAGGGAATCAAGTCGAGGGCAGGATATGGAGGAATCAGGCCAGGAGGGATGGTTTCAGAGTAAATATTTTTCAAGTGGGAGTAGGCTAGTTGCTTGATTTTTTCGAAGTCCTAAACCAGTTGTCCATTATAATGGATCTCTTTTATCACAGAGAACTGCTTATGACCCTCAGCTTGCTTGTGAAAGAAACTATAATTTTTGTCACCTGCCAGGAGCCAAAGGGTTCTTTCTTTCTACCTCCAATATTCTTCTTCCGTTTTGCAACCGGAGTGAAGTGCCCTGTGAAGAGAAGTTTCTTTTTCCAAACTGTTGGCATCCATGATTTGATCCTCTTGCCATCTTTGATGCTGCTCCAGATTCTGTTGTGCTTCTATTCTAATCTGGAGGGGAGTTTTCATAGTTTTCGCCCAGCACTTTAGAGCAATTTTTAGCCTCCTAAGTTTCTCTTCCCAGACATACAAGGGGAAGCTCAAAACTGGAATGTTCCAGGTTGTTTGCACCAGGTCCATAAAACCATCTTCCCTTAGAGGAAATTTCAACTCAAAATGGGCCTCCTAAGGAAAATTAATAAAATAATAGTTAAAATAATAAAATAATATTTATTAATTTTGGAGGAAGAAAAGAAAAAACTACTTTTTTGTTCGTATTTTTGACATATCTCCCTGTTTTTTTACTCAAATTTTGACCGGGAGATCACGCTGGATGCGGAATTAGATTTTGCATCCAATGAGTACCCAATCAACATAATTTTGATGGGCCTTGCTACCCCAAAAACAAGAAATACCTAAAAAAGCGTGATGATGACATCATCATCATGCTTTTTCAGGTATTTCTTGTTTTTGGGGACGCGGGGCCTGTCAAAAGTATCGCGAGTGGGTACTCGTTGGATGCGGAATTTAAGTCTGCATCCAACGAGCTCTCCCAATCGAAATTTGAGTAAAAACATAGGGACATATGTCAAAAATACGAACAAAAAAAGTAGTTTTTTTATGATAACTATCCCCAAATTTATATTAAAAAAGTGTTTAAGAGGTGCTCCCTTTTTGAATTTTAAAGAATTTTGATTGGCTAATACATGATGACATATAATTTGTATTATTTTTGCAACGCCCATTTTAAATTGAAATTTCCTCTAATGCTTAGTCCACAGAGGACTGAAGCGGGAGGGGATGGGTCCTAAGTTTTTTTCTTCCGAGAGTTCCAGTAGAATAGGTTTGTGGTCAGAGATACTAAAGGGGAGGATGACTGAATCTGCCCTAAATCTGAGAAGGAGAAGGGAGTTTTTGGACAAGGAACCTATCCAACCTACGGTTGGACCAAGTGAAGGTGCCTTTGGTCGGCTTAATATCTTTCGGGTCCCAGTTGCTTATTAAGTCTTCCACTGTTTCCCGAAGAGGGTCCCTGACGATGGATCCGCCTTTCTTTTCATTTCTAGCCAGAGTTATGTTTAGATCACTAGCTAAGATGAGATTTTCAGGCTGGGACGTTGAAAGTAAATCCTGAAAGTTTTGCCAACAAAAAATTTTCTCAGAATATAAGACAGGAATATAAATATTGAGGATACTTACCAAGAGCCCAGAGTCTTTGTGCCTGAGGCTCGAGAATATCTAGTGTAGACTAACTTAAGAACGGATCAACTCATAGGAGGAGGATTTTCACAACAACCCTACACCCCCAGATGCCCCCCTAGCACTGATTGCTAGGTCTTCACTGTTTTTCCAAAAAATATTTGAAGCTTGGATAATTTCCACATCCTCCATCTTTGTCTCCTGGATCAGAAGGATATTAGGGTTGGAAATCCTTATAAGATCTTTCATGGCTTCCATCTTTGAGTTGTTGCCTAAGCCCCTATAGTTCCAGGAGACGATCTTCATTATTTACCTTTGGAAGGTTGGGACCCTTTTTAGCAGGTCCTTTTTGTCGAGTTATTCTAGGATTTAACATTGATTCTAGGGTTGATTGAGAAGCAAGCAATTTGTCCCTGTACGTAGCCTCTTCCCACCTTTCCTTATCAGTTTTCCTTCCTTTTTTCAGTTTGGATTGGGTGGGGGGGTCAAGATGGATTTCCCCATATTCTCCTTCCGATTCTTCTTCTTCTGACTCATAGGTAGATTGGGTGGAGAGGGGGATGGGGATTGGGGATCTGACTCCAACCAATTTAGGGGAAGCCACAAGGCTTTTTCTTGATCCATCCTCCTCAGATGTCTTTTCTGGCTCATCTCTGATTTCTTCGAAGTTGTTCTGATTTTCTTCGGGTTGTTTCCCTGTATCTAGATTAGATTGTTGGGTTCCATCATCCTTCTTGAGAATCGCTATTCCTCCATTCCTTATCTCTCTCATGTTTTCTTATCTGGGGTTTGTTCTGAGTCTTTTAGCTTGGATCCAACCTTCTTCTTCATCCCAATCTGTTTTTACTGAAGGGAGCTTCGAGAAGTTCTTCTGGAAATTCCCATAGTCATGGCAATGCCAGCATTTGAATGGCAATTGCTCATAGTCTAGCTTCTGGAAATGATGCCATTCACCAATAGTGAGCTTTATGGCCTCTGGAAGGCCTGCTTCAATGTCCACTTCCACACATATTCTAGCACAAGAATAGTTTTCCTTTGGATTGGCTTTATCAATATATATTTCGAGTTTGTCACCAATGGTTTGCAGGGAGGAGGGGGTCCAACAGTGGATTGGAAGGTTAGGCAGACGTACCCACACAAGAACCACTTTGGGTACATCCACAGCAGGGTCAAAGTTAGGAGTCCATCTATTCATATAGAGGCCTTGGGGGCCCATAAAATAAGGCCCATTTCGAAAGATTAGATCTCAGTCCTCCTTGGAGATGAATTTGAACAGAAAAAACCCTCTCCCTACCGCATAGCAAGTAACACTATTTTCAATCAATGGTCTCCAATTCTTCTGGATCCAATTGTCTGTAGATTTGGGGGAGGGCCAGAGCCCTGTAAACTAGCCCACCAGAGCTCTATCGGTCAGCGAGATTGCGATGTGCATTGGTTGTTGAGGCGGCAAGTCAATAACTGGGATTTCTTCAAGTTTTTTGACGAACTTTGGGACAGGAACCAAGGAGGTCTTGAAAGAGCTGCACGAGATGAGTTTGCGAAAAGCATCCATGACCACCGGCGAGGACTCCCCGGAGTCGATAGCCGCACTCATTGTGACAACCAACCCCACGGGCTCCTATTGGTAGGCCGATAGAGCAAAGGTATGCCGAGAAGCGACGGCCTTATCTATAGCGCAACCGCTGACAATTGCAAGAACCCTAGCAGAGCTCACGCAGCCAACAATAGGGAAATATGAATTCATTCTAATGTTTTGAGCTCACATGTCAAAACATATTGTTTATTGTTAACCATGATAAAAAAAATATTTAGAAAAGAATTCAAAATATTTTATGAATCTCACTCCTCCATCATAACAAGAACGTATTGGTTATTGTAAACCATGATAAAAAGGAACCAAAACCCATTTAAATAAATTTAAATATTTACTTTGTTCAAATTAAGAAAAACCAATTACCTAGCTACAATTGCATCCATCATGCCATGCCAAAGTGTGATTGGATATTTTCTAAGTCATTTGGTATATTTTTACAAAATAAAAATGTTCTTTCAACCCACTTTTGGGCAGTTTTTTCCACCCACCATTAGTTCCTTCTTTCCACCATTGTATTTAACATTTTCGCCGATGTATCATTTCTTTTAACCATTTTAACGATCGTATCTTTCCTTGACTAGAAGATCTAACATTTAGGTTATTTAGTGACAGTATCTTTTTAGTTTGAAATATTTGTGTGGCAGCTCTCGCATTACCGGTAGTGGAGGTACCCATGTTTATGATGCCGCTTGGTTTGGCGCTGGAGTGGGATCTGGTTGAAGGGCTGTGATTAAAAAAGGGTTTGTTTAGGTTTACTTAGTAGTTATCTTCTAGCCATTTCCATTAATGCACTATAAGTTGTTTTATGTTTATTTACATATGTATAGGTATGTATAATTATATATGAAATTGGAAAAACTTGCCATAATATAGTTGTAAATAGATGTAAGTGAGGAGACTCATTACTTGATTCTCTTTGTTAAAGTTGGTTGGCTTATCAATATTAAACCACTCAACAACATTTTTCTATCTCTAAAGCAGTTTTCTATCTCTAAGACTAAAGGTTGTTCATACTAGGTAATATTCATGAAGAAGTTATAACGCTTTATAGTCATTACTAAGAGTACCCTAAATTAAGATGTTCCTTCTGATAACATGTATATCTTTAATCTCATAAATTGGGATGGGCCTAGTCTTAATCTCATGCATTAAGTAAATTATGTATATATTTTTTATTTTGGCTAAGGAAAACTATTAAAACAATATCCAAAAAAATAGAACCAATATATATTTAGTGAGGGTTATGATTATTTGAAAATTCTAAGTAACATAATGAGAAGAAATAATTATAATATGAAAATGGGCAGTAACATCATGAGATTACATTGCGAAATAGATAAGTAGTGAATTCACATCACCAAACGAACTTTTATTTGATGAAATACACTTTGCTTAAATGCAATGTATGAAACAAAAAAAGTAATGTACACACATATAGTTTGGCTTGTAGACAACAATCTCCATAAGAACTACATTGTGGCTCAAGCACGTAGCAATCTCCTTGAGAACTGCATTGTTTCTCAAGTAGACATAAATCTTTATAAAAAAACTAGATTTTTTTTTCCTATAAGAATATCCAAAATATTATTTCACTATTATTTTTCTCACCACCTAAAAAGATCCCTAAACAACAAAAAATATTTTTCTTGTATATGAAGTTGTAGGGTGCTAGCTCAATGGTAGAGCATTTGCATGATACAATGTCAAAGGTTGGTGGTTTGATTCCATCGTGCCCTATCATAAATATTTCATTCTATATAGCCTCTAGATAGACAAAAATAATATGGAAAAACAATATTTGAGACAATACATTTTTTTGTCTCAATATGAGAAACAATATGGCCATTTATAGAGACAATATGGTTTTTAATTAACTTATTCCATATTGTCAATATAGAGACAATACTTTAACACAATAATTTAAGACACTCCCTTAAAGACAATACACAATGCTTGTTTTGTCTTAAATAGAGACAATAATTTAAGACACTCGCTTAAAGACAATACACAAGTTTTTTTGTCTCAAGTTGAGACAATTTACATAGTTATTGTCTTAAATAATTTCTCAAAACCCCCCTCTTTGTAGTAGTCTTTATGTTATTATATCAGTGATGCAGGCTTACGACCCCAACTTGCTAACAACAATTTCCAATCTTTATTTGTGAACAACACCGATCTCGACTTGCCGGTAGCATCCAGATCTATGGAATAAGCAACACCCATCCAGAATCTGAGAAGCAACACCCATCTAGGATCCGAGCCAGTAGTTGTTTATGTTGATGTAGCTTCCGATTGGTTGTTCCTTAGCCTAGGTTTTGTATTTGAAGTTTTGATCCCTTTTGAAATACTAATACTTTTGTGTATTGTGTACAAATATTTTCAATTACACCATTCCATATAATGATAAATTTTATTTTGAATAAATTTTATAAATTTAGGACGTAATTGTTCTTAAATACAATAATATAAAAAATATGAAATTAAATTATTTAAATATTTATAATAACACTAATTTTATAAGAGTAAAAAAATTCGATAGAAAAAATATTTAACATGAATGATGAACAATAATAAGAAATACATATATACATAAAAAATGAAAAATAAAATAAAATTATACTTTAAAAAATTAGGAAATTAGACATCAATTCTCTAACCTAATCATTTATGATAAAGTTCTTTCTCATATTTAAATAAAACCTTTAAATATTATAAATTACAAAAATAACAAAGTATTTTTTTAAAATTTTATCAAAAGAACAAAATGGAATATAAAAATAGAGATATCCTTTTCATTTGAGTTTCCACATACATAAAGGTAAAGATAAACAATAAAGCACCCTTGAAATTTTCAGTAAGTTAAACGTCGGGTAGATAATTTGGTGAACAACGTCGGGTAGATAATTTGGTGAACAACGGTACCAAACAAAGTTTGCTTAATTGGTGATCATATCAATGTTTATGAAAATATTATATTAAAATTTATTATAATATCAAGGTATTATGAATAATTGATTTTGCAAAGTAAACACATGTGAAGGAACAATGTATTCATAGCACATTCTAGCTAGTAAAAAAAAGTTGTTAATGATGGAGGGCGATCTTGGAGTTTTTTTGGAGCGATCTTGGAGCCTTTTTGGAGCGATCTTGGAGCTTTTATTGTTGATTCGGTCTTGGAGTTTTTTTTTTTGGAGTAATATTGGAGCAATCTTGGCCGTTGAATTAGAGCTTTCATTGTAGATCTGGTCCGTGGAGTGAATTTGGCGTAACCCCGGACAATATTTGGAGCGATTTTGGTTATCAATGCGTTAATTGATGTTTTAATGATGGATCTGACATATTTATTAGCACAGTACGTTGATATGTACAGTTTCGAGTAGGTGATCGGATTTGCTGTCAGGAACATTTACACTCATGTTCTATTGTATTGACACATGGATTGGGTAATGATTATGGTTTGTATGGTTTGCGTAAGGAACAACGAAAAATCATTTGGACCGATACTCATTGTTTCTCCTACCCAACGCTTCTGTTCCTCTAGCGACGGCATTGTCTCATGCTCTGTTTCATTGTGATACAGAGGTTCTGGCCTTGTTTTGGGATGAATGTTTTGTTAATGAGGGTCTCTATTAGTGTGTTGGTGTGATTGTGTTTGGCTTGGAGGCCTCTGCAGTAGATTTTTGATGGTGTGAAGGGTTATGTTCACGTATCCTGGCAGTTTTCATCCTTGATGCTGGTGTCAGGTTTTAATTTCTATTTTGGTACTTTTGCTCTCTTTTGGAGGATGTTGTCATGATTTTTTTCTCTGGTGAGTGGAGAGCGATGGTGGCCTCTTCCGGAGAATTATTGTTGGGGTGAAGAGTTATTGTTTTTTTATCCTGGCGGACTCCGTGTTGGTGTCAGGATTTTTTAGCTATTGGTACTTCTGCGGTCTTAGCTGGAAGGCGCAGTATTGTCTGTTATCTCTCTGAAGCGGAGATTGCTTTTTATTGGCGGTCGTAGGTTTCGACTGGTTTTTGTTGTTTGATTGATTGAGCGGAGACCCACTGCCACATCTGGTTCTGCCGGTGTTATTTCATGCAGCATAGTGGTTTCTATGGCGTTTTCTTATAGGTAAGCTCGGACTGTAGACACTTTTATTAATTTGGCGTTTTCTATGGCATTTTTGTATCTTGGCGGACTCCGAGCTGGTGCCAGGATTTTTTAGCTATATTGATACTTCTGCGGTCTTAGCTGGAAGGCGCAGTATTGTCTGTTATCTCTCAGGAGCGGAGATTGTTTTTTATTGGCGGTCGTAGGTTTTGACTGGTTTTTGCTGTTTATTGTTGATTGATTGAGTGGAGACGCCCACTGCCGCATCTGGTTCCTACTGCCGGTGTTATATCATGCAGCATAGTGGTTTCTATGGCGTCTTTTTGGAGGTAAGCTCAGACTATTTTAACAGTTTTCTTTTGAAGTTTTTTTACGTTTATCAGACATTTGGATTGGGATTGGTGTGTTGTTTATATGCTTTGGTGATTATATATATGAGCTTTTAGGATCTTTCTTTGGGGATTCTTGAGTTTTTCCATAGCTTGAAGGATCTTGGATTTGGGTTGGGGATTTCTTTGATGTGATTGTTATGTCACTTCGGGCGACGAAAAATCTGGCATGTACTCCGCCAGGCTGCTTGAAATGTTTTAAGCAGGGTTTAGGAGATGAGAAGCGGGTTTCGGCATCTTATATGCCCTTGCAGTTGTGCCCGGGAGACATGGGAGTGTCTGTTCTTGGTTCGGAAATTGATGTCGTTAATCTTGATTCTGTTTTGGATGGAGTTAATACTATTTCTGACCGTCTGGATGGCGGAAAGCTGGGTGGGTGATCGAATGATATTTGTTCGCCTGTTTCGAGCCCTTTAGCTGCTTCTCCTGTCGGTTCTGTCCCGTTGGGACATCTGACATGTTTCAGGTTGGGTATAGGTGAGGACAAATGAGTTTCTGCGATATATTCTCTGGTGAAGGTTATGGGAGATAGGGATTTTTTTATGCTTGGGTCCTATGCATGAGGATTACAATCCTGGTTGTTTGGAATCTGGGAGTTATCAGGCCTCTTCTTGCTTGGATGGCGGAGTAAAGAGAGGTGGGCATGTTAAACCTATCTCTCAGTCGGTTGAATTGTATGCAGGGGAGATGAATCCGTTGGTCACTGTTTCTGAACCGTCCTTGGTAGCTGGGTCTTGTGATTATGGGACAGTGTCATCGGTAGTTAAATCAATTCCAGAAGGTTTTTTTTCGAGGGGTAATGCGATTATTGATGTTGGTGCAGATCCATTGTTTGCTGTGGAATCGAATATTATTTCGAAATCCTTTCGCCATATGGATTTGGAGGTTATTAAGACAGGGCAATGTTCTGCATGCCCTGGGAAAAGTATTTTGGTTGGGGACGTGACTCCTTCGTTGAGAACAGGTCTCCATTCGGATACTTTGGATATCTTGAACTGCGAATTCAAGGATGCTCCTGAACAAATTCATAAGGGTTTTGGTTTCCCGGTTGATAAATCGGAAAGTTTCAAGGCAGATGGGATGGATCAAGGGTTTAGTGAAGGTTTGAAAGCAGATTTGGGATTTATTCCTAATTCAGATGGTATTCATGTTTCCATCAAGTCTACGGATTCTGATAATGAACATGTGCTTACTCCTTCATCTTATGAATGCAAGGGGACTACTAAGTCTATGAAGAGGAAGCCTAAACCTATTAAGAAGATTAATCCGGTTTTAATGACTTTGGGGGAAGATGTGCTATTAAATGATATTGTTATCACCAATGCTTTAACCTTGGTTGGGAGGTTTGGAATGCGTAAGTTTAATGCTGAATATTTACATGGGTGGACAAAGAAGGCTTGGACTGCTGTTATTTGCACTTGTCTTGAGATTTATATGCTTCCAAGGGGTTGGATAGCTTTTAAATTTTCTTCTGTGGAGGACACTGATCGGATTTTGGCTGGTGTTTGGAGATGGGATAATGCTGGCCTTCTTATCAAACAATGGACGCCCTTATTTGATCCGCGGAAGGAAAGGTATGATCAAGTTCCTATTTGGGTCAAACTCCCAAACTTACCCTTTGAATACTGGTCTCCTGATTTTTTCAGACTTGTTGGTAACACTTTGGGATCACATTTGGAAACTGATTTTACTTATATGCATTATGGAGTTTGTTGTATGGGCCGGGTTCTTGTTCTATTAGATTTTCGTTTTGGATTACCTGCTGAACTGGTCATTAAAAAGGGTAGTAGTGACTTCTATCAGCCATTGGATTATATGGGAATACCCTTTAGATGTTTTAGATGCCATGGTTTTGGACACTTGGCACATGAATGCTCTCTCCCTTTTAATAAAATTCCTTCTACCAAAGTTTGGAGAGTAAAAAAAGGTGGGAATCATTTTGATGCAAAGGTTGGATCGTCTGTGGAAGCAAATCTGGATTTGCATTCTGATTCACTTGAGACTGAACCTTTACTCAAACTTAAATCTTTAAGCATTTCCAATTCTCTGGACGATCGTGGTATTTTTCCATTTCTCAGCCAATCCTCTGTGGCCTTATCTTCTGCTGATCCGAATAATTCATTAAAGGACCTGGGTTTTGTATCTCCTTGTAAGGCATCTCCCATTGTTAGCAAAGGTTATTATCTTCGCTCATGTTTGAAATCGGTTCAGGAGGTTTCTAGGCCTGTCAGGGATAAATTTGGGAATCATAAAGTAGTTAAAGGGATGAATGGGGAAGATAATGCTATACTTTCTGTGATGAATGGTGTTGGGGTGCTTAGAGAATCTGCCCTTAACAAGGTTTCCATATGATCCTTTTGTCTTTAAATGTTAGGGGTTTGGCTAGCCTATCCAAGAAATTAGCGGTTAAAAGATTTATCGATCAACATGTAGTTGATGCTATTTTTTTACAAGAAACAATGAGTGCGGGGTGCGTTCTGGTTCAAGATTTGGAACATATGATTCATGGTTGGCAGTTCATATCGGTGGATGCTCTGGGCAGATTGGGTGGACTTATTTTGGGATGGATGTCCTGTAATTTTCTTTTTCATAATGCCTGGGCCATGCAAGCAGTGCTGTGCGCTGTTTTATTTTCTTATGATTTACAAAAGGAAATATCCTTTGTTAATCTTTATGTGCCTTATCAAGACAGGGTAACTTTCTGGAATAATTTGATTAAGATGGACTGTTTCTCATCTCCATTTTTAATTTTTGGGGGTGATATTAAATTTTCCTTGGGACTCTCTGAAATCTGGGGGGTTAAAGCACAAGTCGATCCTTTAACTAATTTTTTTCATAATCTGTTGGAAAGATTGGGGATTGTTGACATCAATCATTTGGTGTCTATTCCTACCTGGAGTAATCGTAGAGTTGGTTCTGAGGGTATTTGTAAAAGGTTGGATCATCTACTAGTTTCTGCTGATTTCCTAGATTGTGACTTCCTTCTTAAACAATGGATTGGGTGTGGAGGTGTATCTGATCACCAACCTGTATTCATGCAAATTTCTTCTCAGTCTCCAAAGGCCCATTTTCCTTTCAAGTTTAATGCAGGTTGGTTGGATCATATAGATTTGGTTGAAGCTTTAAAATATTCTTGGGTTCTCTTTGATGATCGGTCCGCTTTATCTCCTGTTGCTCAATTTAGCGAGAATCTAAAACGAATTAAAGCAATTTCTATTAAGTGGTCTTTGAACAAAAATGCCCAGCATATTAAAGATTTGGTTGAGATTGAATTTGAGTTGAAAAGGTTTTATGACAGGAATAATTTTGGTTTTATATCAAAGGCTGATAAAAATTTACTGATTGAGATTGAATCACGTAAGAGCTCTATTCTTCTTTTCCGAGAAAAGGAAGCTCGCCATAAAAGTAGGGCGTTATGGTTGAGATGTGGTGATGACAATACTCCTTTTTTTCACAAATTTGCTACTCATAGGAAATGTCGCAATTCTATTTGGAAACTCTATGATGATTCTGGAAACCTTGTGGAAGGTTCTGAGGCTATAGCCGAGGCTGGGATTCAGCACTTTGAAATCCTATTTAAAGAAGAAGATGACCTTCATCTTCAAGAGATTGTTCATAGTGCTGGTCATTTTCCAACATCTGTTTCTGAGGATGAAAATGCTAAGCTAATGCAGGTTGTTACTCTTAAAGATATCAAGCACATTTTATCCATTAGCAAAAATGATAAGAGTCCTGGGCCAGATGGTATTTCTGTTGAGGTGTATAGATGTCTGTTTGATGTTTTGGGTGAGGATCTTTTAAGGGTCATTGAATTGTCCTGGATAAGTGGCAAAATCCCAGGTGTCTTTAACTCTACTTTTCTTGCCCTAATTCCTAAGACTGATCGTCCCTTATCTTTTGAGGACTTTAGGCCTATTTCTTTGTGTAATTTTGTTTACAAAATTATTGGTAAGATTATCTCAATCAGAATCAGAAAGGTTTTGGGTAGATGTATCTTAGGTGAACAGTTTGGGTTCTTGTCGGGAAGGCAGATTCACGATGCTGTTGGTGTCATTCAGGAAGGTATGCACTCCATGCATGTTAAATCCTTAAAAGTTGTCATGATTAAGATCGATCTATCTAAAGCTTATGATCGAGTCAGCTGGATCTATCTTCGCGTTATTCTAGCAAAACTGGGATTCGCAGGAAATTTTATTGCGTGGGTTATGAGTAGTCTATCTTCTGTTTCTTTATCTTTGCCCATCAATGTTGTTTCTACCAATTTTTTTAAATCTGGTAGGGGACTCAGACAGGGGTGTCCCTTGGCACCACTTCTGTTTCTTATTGTGGTTTAAGGCCTTGGAAGGGCTATTCTCTATGCTAAACTTAGTGAGACTTATCAAGGTTTATCTTTTGGTAATGATACAGTTTTAACTCATGTACTCTTTGTGGATGATATAGTCATGGTTAATGATGGTTCTGAACAATCCCTCTCTACTCTTTATGAGATTTTAATGCATTTCTGTAAGGCATCTGGGATGCTAATAAATGATAATAAATCATCTTTATATTTCTCCTGTATGGAAGATTCTGAAGTTATTACATTACAGAATATATTCAGTTTTCCTATTGACAGAATTGAAAATGGTATGAAGTACCTTGGGTTTCATCTTAAACCATGCAGATATCTTATTAGGGATTGGGATTGGCTTATTATTAAAGTTGAACAAAGGATTCAGAATTGAAGCTTCCGTTGGTTGTCCAAAGGAGGAAAACTGATCTTGATTAAAGCTGTATTAGAGGCCATTCCAGTCTATTGGATGCATTTCTGGGTACCCATGGGAGTCATAGACAAAATCAGAAAGCTTTGTTTTAATTTTCTTTGGGCTGGTAAACAGAACTCTAATGGTTTACCCTGGATTCATGGAAGTTACTTGCTATGCCTAAATCTATGGGTGGATGGGGACTTAAACTCCCTGTTTTATTTGCCAAGGCAATTGCAGCAAAAAATGTCTGGAATATCATTCATGGTTCGGGTTTATGGGTTAAGATTGAAAT
Organism: Pseudotsuga menziesii; assembly: GCA_001517045.1. Taxonomy (NCBI): domain Eukaryota; kingdom Viridiplantae; phylum Streptophyta; class Pinopsida; order Pinales; family Pinaceae; genus Pseudotsuga; species Pseudotsuga menziesii. Next base: position 29,806 of record LPNX010789794.1, on the reverse strand, counting down.
ATAGAAATATATTTCTCCAATGAATCTACTGGATTGGATTAGATCCACTGATAAAAATAAAAAGAACATTTCTATCTGTTGGAAAGTTGTTCTCTGGGCATTTGATCTCATTGGAAACTTTCTGGTCTGGAAGATTGGTGCTGGCAATGCTATTCGTATTGGTTTAGATCTGTGGTCTGGATGTAAATGGAGACATGCTCTTCCTTGTCCTATGATAGAAAAATTACATTTGGCTGGCTATCATTTCATGTCTGACATTAGAATTCATTGTATATCTGGTCTGATGACTAAAAAATGGTTATCTGCAGATACTATTGGTTTTATTGATCCTCATGAGATTGATGCTTGGAATGGATATATAGCCATCTTAAAGTCTAGCCATGTTAGACTATCTGATGCCACTGATTGTCTTATCTAGAATTTATCTAAAACAGGTAAGTACTCTCCTAAAGAGGGTTATACTGAGCTTATGAATAGAGAAGTGGACTCGATCTGGTGGTGGAAGGTCTTATGGAATATGAAGTGTCCCCTAAAAACAAAAATCTTTAGTTGGTTTCTTATTTCTGGTAAAGCATTGACTTGGGATGTTCTATGTATGAGGGGTAGAGAAGGTCCTGGAAGGTGCTTCTTATGCAAACAAAGCTGTGAATCCAATTTTCATATTGGTGTGGACTGCCCTTTTACTCAATCTGTTTGGTCAATTATTGAGGATCATTTGAAACTTAATAATTTATGGAATGGTGAATCCTTGTCTATTTGTTTTAAAAATTGGTGTTTTATTACAGTTGGGGTATTAATCAAACCATTACCAATCATAGTACTCTGGTTCATATGGAAAGCTAGAAATAGGTCTTGTTTTGAGGATCTTGTCACAACCCCTGCACAGGTATCTAGCTATAGCTTGGGTATGATGAAGAATTTACCACAGTCCTTATCTGTGTCCTCTATTAGATCAATTTTTGTGGAATAAATTGATAAAACTTTTGCTTGGGGATACTTTGATGGATCTGCTGCTGTGGACCCAATGATATGTGGGGCTGGAGGCATTTTGTTTATATCTGATATTCATTATGTTTCTTTCAAAGCAGGTTTAGGCTTGGGTACTAATAATTATGCAGAATTATGTGCTCTTAAGCTTCTTCTTAGGCTGACTCGGATGCATAATTTGGATAAAATTCAAGTTTATGGGGATTCCCAGTTAGTTATTAACTGGGCATCTGGTAAATATCGTTTACTAAATTCTGAATTAGCCATGATTCTTCAAGATGTTCACTGTTTAGCTGACAGCCTTGATAATGTGTCCTTTAAACACATTTATAGGGAACGGAACTTTAAAGCAGATGCTTTGGCTAAAGAAGGTGGTAGCATTCTTGAAGGATCTTGGAGTATCAGTGAATAGAGAGGCGAAGATAATGTGGAAACTTTTCAGGTTTTCTAGGTTATGAGTTTCAGGTTCTTTGGTACTGCGAGCTGATTTGCAGTTTCAGTGTGACTATTTTTTTATTCTTGATGAAGGCTATTTCTGATAGTTCCCTGTGAATACTGTGCTGGTTTGAAATTATGGTGATTTAAATGCTTGGGCATTTATGGTTTACTCTGATATGCTCAGTTTCCTATTTTTATTGGGTCCACCCTTGATACATGATGCTTTGGCTGACAATATTATGCTTCATCTTGCCCCTCTGGTGATTTACAAGCAAACATATCAAGAGCATGACATGTGGGATGATGGCCTCTTAATAGGCACTGAAATGGATATGAATATGAATTTTCCTTGAAATACTGGATTATCACTGGATGGCATGGAAACATGGTCAATTTATTTTTGCTGCTGTTTTTCTTTGCACAACATATGATCTCAGTTAATACTTTAGTCAGTTATGAGACTACTTCAGCCAGCTAGTTTTGCTCTGGTCATTTTTGCTTGTGATCACTTTCGATTCACACTTTATCTGACCTGATTTGATCAGGAATGATGAAATAAGTCTGCTATGATCATACTTACTTTTTATTTGCTGGATGGTTTTTAATACAGGTTTGATAATTTGTCTTTTATTTTGCTGAAATGTAATGATATTTTACTTTCCATGAGGCTGTTCTGTAATGACTAGTTGGGTCAGATTTTGGTCATAAAGATACTTTGTGCTCTTTCTTGAGGAAATATCTGTTTGTAATATCAACTTTTTAGTTGGTTTTTCTAGGTATAATGGACATTTAGGGCCATTTGCTGAATGTGAATAAAATATTTACGAATTTTTTCTTTGGAAAAAAAAGAGAGTTGTTAGTGAGATCTTAAAAGACCCTCCTACACAAAATCTCAAATTAGAGGATCAAACCAAGTGACTAGTGACTTTGGGAACTACAAATATAGAAATATAGTTGGAACATTGTAACAACACTAACGGGAGCGAGGCATCCCTATTGCTACATGTTTGGCATGGAATTATTGTCTTAGTTATTACATTGTAAGTAGATATACAAGTAACATGTAGAAGCAACTTGAATTCTATTTTCCAGCATAGGTGAATAAAAATGTAGGAAAGGTCAAAGTATTTGATTACGTTTAACACATTGAAATTTGATGAGTATATAAAAATGTAGGAAATGTAGTATGCTTAACATTCATTGAAATTTGATACTTTTATTAGTTTGGCATGTTGGGTCGGAAGTTTTGAAATTGATGGATATATAAAAATGTAGGAAATGTACTATGCTTAATACTTATTGAAATTTGATACTTTTACTAGCTTGGCATGCTGGGTTAGAAGTTTTGAAATTTGATGGATATATAAAAATGTAGGAAATGTATTATGGTTAACACTCATTGAAATTTGATACCTTTATTAGTTTGGCATGTTGAGTCAGAAGTTTTGAAGATCTTGGCTCCTTTAAGTTTTATATCTCTATATTAATGAGAATTGCTTGCTTATTTTATTTTTTCAATGTTATACATAAACCATATTTCAACCATAAACATATAATTTTTAACAAATATTATTAATTTTTTTAAGACACATTAACTCAACTACTAATTTCAAATCTTCAAAACTAATAAATATTTATCCATATTATTAATATTTATTTAAATTAATAAACTTTGTTAGTATGAGTCAATTATATATATATCAAATAATTGATAGTTTATTTTATAAACTATAAAAGTTATGTTATTATAATTCCCAATACAAATTAAAAAAATAGTTATTTTAATTTAATAATAAAGTTTATATATGTCTTAATTTTAGTTAACTAATAATATCTACATATAATTAGCTTGATTTTGTCATAATGTTAATTGAAATAAAATAAAATAATTAAGTTTTTAGAACAACTTATGCCTTTTGTTGTTTTGAATTTTTAACAAGAAAAGTTTTTGCAATGAAAACACATGTTGAAGGAATTGTTTTTTTCCCCACTTGATATGAAGCTAAATAATAATAGTTTAAAAGTTAAAATTGGACCATCAAAGCTTCATGACATGAGATAACTTAGATCTATTTGACAACTAATTTTCTTAATTTAATAAACAAACAAGAGTTCTATATAGATTTTAGTTAGGTTAGCAAAAAATAAACAAAATATTTTTAATAGCATAAATTACTTCAATTTGAATTCCTGATATTCTTCCAAATAAAAAAATAGGCACAGATTTATTTATAAATTAATCTGCTTAGTGGAAATGGTATGCAAATCTACTATTATGGCCATAAATTCTTTAAACTACATAGATGAAAACTTAGTCAAACATTGATATGAATATAGTACTAAACGCTCCGAACTATAGAAACCCTGGTTAAAAAAAAAGATCTGTTTCCTTTAAATCCCGAACGAAACACCTGCAAACCATGCAAACAGAGTTGAAACACTTGCCAGTTGATAGCACTGAGAAGATGGAAAACGTTTAAAAGATGGATGATTAAAATTAATTGAAATGAATGGTAATTGCTTAATAATTCATGAACAACAAAGTAGAGAATGTCACATAAATGAAATGAATAAGCCTGTACAAAAGCACAACCAGCATCAACTGTTTCGTACTAGTGATGTGAACCCGTTGATGTATATGTGAATTCTGACACCAAAGTTCAAAGTTCAAGGCTTGTTTGTTATGATAGTTTTTTTATTTGATTAATTTTAATGTATTATTTTATAATAATAAGAATAATATTTATTTTTATAAAATACATTTCTACATTATATATTTTGATTACACATTTACAAAAGTTAGCATTTCAGTCATTTATATATTTAACTTCAAATTTATGCAGTCCCAAAGGATTAAACCATTTTAGAATCATGCTTTGTCTCCATTTCCATTCCAGCAATCATTTCTCCATCCTCACCTTTCTCTTCCTCTTCCACTTCACTGCTACTACTTGTTAGCCATGGCTTGCTGACAAGTCGTCCATTCCTTTATGAAAGGATGAAGAAGCTTCACGGGATGATTGGAGATTGTATATCTACAATTAATAATCAGGCTGCCAACCCACAAAAGCATTAGAAGATCTAGTTTTAGTAACAAAGTAAGCATATGACTGACTCCTTGCATTTAATCCACCATGAGTTCTCCAAGTGCTCCGTCAGTAAAATCCCTAAAATCAGAGAAAACACAACTCTCTCAAGAAAGCATGGTTGTGATTTCCTTTTTC
>LPNX010789794.1:7016-24982 GCA_001517045.1 Pseudotsuga menziesii | reverse complement strand
TCATTTATTTGTCTTTAAAGCCAAACCGGGTTCCTGCGGGTGGGGATCCATTCCTTCATAAATCGCGTGTAGATCTAGACCTTTGTAAACTACGCGAAGAGGTTGATTGATCTATCAAAATAATATATTTAATATACAAATCTTTGATTTTGATTTTATATTTTTAATAGCATTAAATGATAGAAACTTAGATTTTTCTTTTTATATATGTTTAGATTTTTAACATTTAAACTAAAAGATGAAAGTGAAAAGGAATTCCTCACAGCTGTGCTTATTGAGGTGCAAGAGATCATGAGAGATTCACATTCTGCTGACTTTCGCAGAGAGCTAAAAGCACTAGAAATCGACAAGACTGTGGTACTGCCATCTAAAAACCGACAAGACCGTGGAACTGCCATTGGACATCTTGTACATTTAATTGTCCCAATAGGAGAACCTAACGAAGGAGACTTATGCAGAAGTCCCAGTCAAACAAATGCAGACTTAGATGCCCCTATCAACCCCGTAGAGTCTAATTTTAAAGATAAAAAAAACATTAATTTACAGTGAACAGAATAAAAATATTGTTGAAACTATATTTTGCAGAAAATATTTTTATTTCTAGCATAAGCCTACGAAATATATTTTTATTTCTAGCATAACCGTCATTGATAGAAACCATCATTGGCTGTCAAGAGAAGGATCACTTCATTGGCCAAGAGAATAAATGTCCTTGTTGCAGTAATTTTTAACCTACCAAAACCAAGGAATGTGAAACAGTTGCAGTCAAATTTGGGCCATACCGGATACTACTATTGATTGTTGACTTTACGTCAGACTATGAAGCTCATCTAGGTAGACCTACATGGGGTCTAAGTGTCAAATTTATCTCCACCAACGTGCTTTCTCTCATAATATGAGACATCGACTAGCACAATCTTGTTGAATTAAATAGTTCACGGTGCACCATATTAATGTGAGGACTCCATCAGATTATTATTATTTTGTGGAGTTAATTTGACTATGGAGGGACCGTTCAAACGGTTCATAGTTATTGCCGCAATGATGTGGAAACCAAAAAATAGAAGGAATCGCAAGGCCGCATCGGGCAAGGATACATAATAGGATTACAAATTGAGAACCTTCCACCGCACTATACCTTCCCTATAGCGGCAACATATCATAGTGATATCCTCCATAGTTATATACGTTATTCTTACCTATAGCTACAGTGTGTTCACTAGACGGAGTTCCTAGGGGACTTACATTCAGCTGACAGACTAACGTCGGATGCACTAGTAATTTTTGATAGATAAACTCGTCCACAGTAGTAATTTGTGATATATAAACTCTTCCACTTCTGTGCTTTGCAACTTTCTGTCTATAACAAGCACCTATAACAAGTGCATGCCTGCAAGAGAAAGCAAGGCTTATTGACATTCAGAGAAAATATAATTCACAATATTTTTTTATATATTTCTTGATAGTGTACTTCCTATATTTACCTTACCTAATGGTTCTGTATCAAGCAGCACTATATCCTGGTAATTGCTCACTTCGGTATGAAGAATGCTGCAAAGACAGCAATATTCATTATTTAGTGAAAAAAGTACTTGTTTTTATATACACCCACATTCAAGCTCGAAAATATCTGTGATGCAAAAATCAACGGTAAGTTATTACAATTCAGTTCCGCAGGTTTACAAAATTGGCCTATTTAGCGCGAAACACTAGCGAAGATTGTATTCAATTTCTTCTTCATACCAAAAGGAGTGGGATGAGCGCGATTTCAGCCGTTGTAGTAATTTGGTTGTCATTTCCATTAACATGTGCATCACTATAAGTGTTCTATATTGCATAGAGGAAAGCAAAAATGAAGAAAGGGATCTTTGCTGGTCCTGCCATGGACTTATCCAAGTGGAGTGTTGCATGCAGATAGATTGCATGCAGCTGGACAGGAGTTACAAAATCCATGTTAGAGCATTAGAGTAATGGATTGCATGCATCTCGACTTCTTGTACCAAACAATTGTCATGCTTCCTGTACCAAACAATTGTTAGGCACTGCCAAAGTGAGCTAGTAGTGACCTAGTAAGAGGGTAGATGAAAAAAACATAGGAAAATGGTTTAATTTACTTGTAAAACAATAGCATAAAAAACTACAAATAAGATGGCACGAATGTCAAAACCCTGTCGAATACATAATTCCCTGCAGGGAATAATAATTATCACAATTCGTGCTTACATCAACTCGTCGCCAGGTCTTGGGACAAAAAATCCCATACTAATGTCATCTACACATAATGAATAAGAGCCAAATTAAATCAAAATTTTAAAAAAATATCAAAAATAAAAATTACTTCAAACTATAGCAAAAACATTTAAAAACCAAAATATTTGAACCTACCGCCTAAATTAATCTACCTGCGCGCATCATATATATCCCCTGTCGGGGGACATAATAACAAGGTATTAGTTGAAGTGAAATGTTAAGACATAATTTAATAATAAAGCAAAATATTTTGAGCTTTGCACCCTGCTCCATAGCCTTGCACGCATATAAACATTTATATATTATTGTACCTTCCTATAGGTAGTGTACAATTGTAATCGATATGCAGTTGAACAATATTAATTTGCTTTTTGACTATAAATTTTAATTGCTTTTCCATAGTTTGACATTAGGTAGAATGTTATATTATTTTATTAAATATTTAAATCTATTTTACTGTGATTTCATTCACTGATCAAATTGGGGTGTTATTGGCGGGGTGACGGCATAAATCTTGGGAATTGAAAATTATATTTATTGCAAATCCTAACAGTCTCTGCTCATAGCTAGCATCGATCACTGCCAACAACCTGTGCAATTATTGCATTCTGTCAATAAATTGCTGCAGTTAATCAAAGTTCTATCGATCAATGTTACAAACCATACTCATCAATAACTATTCAAAATAAAATTGAAAAGAAATAAAATGAATGACACTTATCCCAGGAACTAACTATCCTGTAGCTACATGGATAATATATTTAGATACAGGCAACATGGTCATCTATGTGTATAACTATCCTACAGCTACATGGATGATGTACATGCGGCATGGTCATCTGTGTATATACCTGCGGTCTGCTAGTTCCCGATACAATAAAGAAAAGGAATGTCCAAATGATGCCTATTAAGTGCAAAATACCATGATTACACCTAGCTTTTATCTATATATGGGCGTCCAGATCTTGGTCTGGCCAGATCTTCTATGACTATAATATCTTCTCACCGAATATAACATGTAAAATTTACCTGAAGCCCGAGGGAACAACTCAGAAATTATATCTTAAGAACCCCTAACTAAGCACATTAGATCTTATGGATCTATAACCAATCGATAATTACACAACCACATTGTTGTTGATATGGCGTCTAGAAATAGAAAATAATTGGTTTTTCACTGTGAGAGGAAAGAAGGAAAAAACCTAGCCTTGTGATTACAATAAATCAAGTAATATATTGTAATAAATCAAGTAACCACCTCCTACAGCTGCACCAACTCAGCCTCATCTAGAATCTTACAAACAATTTCTTTGCTCGTATCATCCTCATCTAGACTCTTACAAAGAATTTCTTTGTTCTTACAGAGAATGTTGTTTTGCTGGAAGGATGTGTTGGAGCAAAGAATGTTGATTTTTTAGAAGGTTTCCTTGCTCATAAGGTATGTACCATTTTGTGCAAACGATCTTGTTTTGCTACCTATGTATAGTAGTTTCAATTCTACAATTTATTTAGTAAATAATTCAATATTTTTTGTGCAGATAACAAACTAAAAGTGAAGCAATTCCTTCTGATTTACTAGAGGGAGCTATTGAGGTAGGGAGTCATTGGCATTAATTTGGTGATATATTATCTCCTTCATTGAGAATACAAACACATGTCAAATTGGCATGGGCATTATTGGGAGTGGACACACAGGCTAAGAAAAAGAGATAATAGTCAAAGAGAAAAAATGAAATGGAATGACGTTCTAGTTCTGCTCACAGGTCAACCAACATAGTTTGATAGACTGGTAAGGGAAAACCTAGTTTTTGACAATCAAGATGATTCCCTCTAACCATTAGAAAAATATACAATTATAAAGGCAAATTGAAATACAGATGCTATAGTAAAATTGGTGAGACAACTCAATTTATAAATTTTAAAATGGAAATTTATGAATTTTAAAGGAAAATTTAGTATACTATTAATCCTTGCAAACTTTTGATAATATTGCAAATTAAGAACTTACTTAGGCCATGGTTACCTCATTTATGTGCTAATGATAGTGCTAAATCCACATGGTTGCTTCCATGGTTCTCTAACTTTGAAACCTTTTGTTTTATCCATTTACACACACACACGAGAAAATTTCCATCAGTGATATATCTCAATTTAATTGCTTTACATTGCTTTTGCACTGCTTGTACAACGGGTTTTTCTCTTGAAAATTTTTCTTACTTTCTGCCAACAATGGGGATTCAAGAAAACAACAAATTTTAATTCCAATTTTACACAAAATTACTCTTCTAACAAGGCATATGAAAAACTTGTAGAATTTATGGTCCTGGGAAATTCCCAAGCCCCTGCAAGAAGGCTAGTCCCAATGGATCTTGAAATATTGTAACTTCAAAGGATATTCTAAATGTATTTTTACTAATGTAACCCAAGGGAGATGTTATTATTCCTTCGACGGGGTGTTACTATTGTATTTGGTCATCATAGAGTCATGAGGTAAAGCCTCCACTTGTGTCGAGTCTTTAGTACCCTAATAAATAATATAATATATTGTTTTTGAGTATTCCTAGGCGAATTCGGCCTAGATAGTTTATTGGGGCCGACTTGTCTAGTACGAAAGTCAATTGACACATATGTATAAATAGAGGAGCTTTGGTTCTTATTTGAATACAGACTCACTCACTTGTGTAGTGCATAGGAGAGAGAGAGAGAGAGAGAGAGAGAGAGAGAGAGAGAGAGAGAGAACAGAAGGAAGAGAAAACCTGTTTTTGGGTTTGTCTTTTATACATCTTATACAAAGGAGGTTTTTGCTGGTTTTTCTTTCCCATGAGGGTTTCCTAGGATAAATATTTGTGTTATTTTTTGTGGTTGTGCTTGTCTATATTTCAGTGATCTTTTTGCTTATGGTTATACTATTATGATGCTAAATGTTATAAAATCTGATATAAGCATCAAAACTTAATAGTGGATTCACCTTCTCATTGATGTACCTATTGAAACGATAGATAAACAAAGAAATCCATTAAATTTGTTGTAAGAACACATGACACTTGCAACATGACCTTCGATAACACATCTCTTAAACGGTGGGTTATAAGTGTCCTCCATGTCTTGTTGTGTAACCTGCAATTGTTGTTCCAACTTTGAGATCAAAATCACCACCCAGGAGCATATATTATATAACAAATGGATTTATGAAATTTGAATTACCAATCTTACATAATCTAAATAATTTAATTGTATACCTTGGCGTCCAAATGGAAGCGATCAATCTCTTAAGATTTCGACCATGTGTTTACTGCAATCCTCTTACATAGTAAGTAGCATATTTACTAGCAACCAAAGGATCTTCTCTTGGAGTCTTTGACCTCGTCTCCATCTGGGATCTAGAAATATATTCACATTAGGGCTCCAATATGTCAATCCTACCAATCCTGCATTATACATTGCACGAGTCTCTATCGATACCACATGCACATGAAATACCATTAGTCTTTGTTATACTTGCACGAGCCTCTATTGATACCTCCTACACATGAAATACCATTAGTCTTTATTATACTCATTCCATGATATAATGGATGGCTTATATAGTATACCAATTAGTAAACTGTCAACATGAGAAATATCCGAAAATTGAAAATCCCAACTACAAATCTAGGGGACTATGGAAAATCATATAAATCTCCCATAAATTGATTCATCCAAAGTATGCAGCAACCTCTAAAACTTAGTCCCAAGCAGAATTCTTAAAATTGACAAAGTTATGGAAGAAATTATAACATGCACTCTCTTCGCATACAGGATATCCAGAAACAAAATGGAAGGGATTATTTCAGTGTATTGATCAATACGGAAAGGAATTCAAAGAAAATTGATAAATTCAATATGAGCGTATTTGAGCATCTCTATATCATCGATCTTGGAAAGAAATTCAAAGCAAATTGATCAATATTAAAGGTAGAGAGAAGAAGACAATCCATTGATAAGTTCTGCAATTTTGAAAAGTTGAATGGGAACATTAAGTCACTGCATAGTGGCAGAGCTGTAATTCACCTTGCAAAGCTCCCATTTTTTTGAGAGAAAAAATCTAGCCGAATTTTTAAATGTGTTTGCTAGGCATTTTTTTGGATGCATTGCATTTATTTGATTGTTCATGTCTACACTGGGCTTTGGAAAACCAACCCATTTAATGAATTTAACACATACATTTTTCCAGTTGGTTATTCATTTGTCGTTGTTCTAATATGGGCAGTATAAATGTCAATGAGACAATATTGACAACGATGACTGTTCTATGCTCGGAATCCTCCCCGCATACTAGCAATGCAATACCTGGTTAGGACAACCCTCACAATCTGGGCCCATTGGCTAGACACGTTATGAATGGCTAGGACGACCTTGACAACAGATTGCATGGCATGCATGTGGTAAGGAGTGTTAGTTTATTTTGCAAAATGGTTTCCATGCATACATATCGGATAAAGGATAGACAATAGACTGCTTGTCCTTTGGGTGGATACTTTTTCCTGGTTACAATCATGTTTGACAAGTGTGCATATGTCCACCTTCCCAAATGAAGTGAGGACCCACCACCGGCTCCAATGAGCCAGTGACCCAAGGTAACCTCTAGCCTGCATACACCACTTCCTACGATCAGGAGACCGAGGATGGGATTTTAATTTCTTATAAGACCTATTGGTGGGTTGGACCATCCACATTATTTTACCGAACCTATTATAAATGAGAGGGAGTATAGTCAATCAAATAGGGGAGTAGTCATTGAGTAATAAAAAATATCGATTTAACTAAGGCCACGTCTAAAGGAAGGACTTGTCCAAGTATTCCATAGTATATACTGTTAGTTTTTCATCATATAAGCTAGCATTATGATCTTAGGATCTTTACACTGAGAGAATAACAAGCACATCAATAAAACATAATCACATCACAAGAGACAAGAGACAAAAAGAGTTTTCCTCGGGGAAACCATAAAGGAGAAAACCCCGCAACTTCCTCAGAGATAGAATCAGCACCAAAATAGTAAAAGCCCCAAGACATTAAGATGATCTTCACACAGCAGCAGTCTCTCTCTCTCACACTGAGAGAGCTTCTCCTCTCTCACTCATGTGCCCTCATAAGTGATTGTGAGTGTTACAAGTGATAAATAGAGAGGCTCTCACTCTTTATTTATATTCTTCCATTCACTTGAAGTGCACTCCAACATGTCGGAATCACTTAACAATTACTTACTAGAGCCAAAATCTCTAGGAGTGTCTAATAACCCTAGTGCCCCACCACTTGTGGTGACTTTGCCTCCTCCGACCAATAGGAGGGTAACACAATGGTGGGGACTATTTCCCTGACTTAAAATGACTCACCTAGGGTCAAATTCTCTAGGATAGTCTAATAACCCAAGGGCCCCACAACTGTGGGTACTTTAACCCTTGACCAATAGGAGGGTTACCCATAATGACTTGACATGACTTTCTCATTATTGAAACTTCCCAGAATAAACATTGGGGTATGACATGACTCAAATACATTACAATACATCCCGGAATAAACATCGGGTTACAATAGATAAGAAATACAAGTGAATACATTCCGAAGTTACAATTACATCAAAACTCCCTCTTAACTAGGAAGGTATTCTCTTGACACAATTTATCAGCACAAGTCTTCTTCTCTGTATCAGCTGGATCATCTCATATTCAAGTCATCTTTGTTTTCAAGTCATCTTCATCTTCAAGTCATCTTCATCGGATCTGGATCATCTCTCGATCTGGATCATCATGGAGCATCATCACTGGATCTGGATCAACATCACTGGACTGGATCTGGATCATCACAACTGGATCATCATCACTGGATCTCGATCATCACTCGATCTAGATCATCACTGGCTATCATCACCGGATCTCAATCATCACTCGATCTGGATCATCCCTGGTGCTATCTCATGATTCTTCTCGTCACAAGAAGTTCTACAGAGCCAGTCCTTTTTCATACTGGATGTAGGCCTACCCATCATGTAGGTCTTCGCCCAGCACTTACATCTGACCTACTCGTCATAAAGGCACATCCATCCAGACAAGAAGACATCCTATCACAGTGATGGAAGACTCCCATCTAGACAGGAACACATCCTATCACAGTGATGGAAGATTTCATCACTTACATCTAACCTACTCGTCAGAAGGGCAAATCCATCCAGACAGGAACACGTCCTATCACAGTGATGGAAGACTCCCATCCAGACAGGAACACATCCTATCACAGTGATGGAATATTTTAGCACTTACATATGACCTACTCGTCAGAAGGGCACATCCATCCAGACAGGAACACATCCTATCACAGTGATGGAAGACTCCCATCCAGACAGAAACACATCCTATCAGAGTGATGGAAGATTTCAGCACTTACATCTGACCTACTCGTTAGAAGGGCACATCCATCCAGACAGGAACACATCCTATCACAGTGATGGAAGATTTCAGCACTTACATCTGACCTACTCGTCAGAAGGGCACATCCATCCAGACAGGAACACATCCTATCACAGTGATGGAAGACTCCCATCCAGACAGGAACACATCCTATCACAGTGATGAGAGATTTCATCACTTACATCTGACCTACTCGTCAGAAGGGCACATCCATCCAGACAGGAACACATCCTATCACAGTGATGGAAGACTCCCATCCAGACAGGAACACATCCTATCATAGTGATAAGAGATTTCAACACTTACATCTAATCCTACGAGAACACATCCTAGTAGTCATATCAGAATGGCCCCCAGTCCTCGATTGAGCTACTTGGTAACTGACCAGGCGCCTCCATTCTCCTAGAGAATGGAATTTTCCCTTACATTCGAACTGCTCGTCGGAATGGCCAACACTCACATCTGACATGGAAGGAACTTAATCCTTTAGCCATGATAGAATGGTTCAGCCCTTACATCTGATCAAGTGGGAACACATCCCTCTATCACATCAGAATGGCTACTCAGTCCTACACTGAGTGATCCTGGTAACTGACCAGGTGCCTCTATTCCTAGAATGGCAATTGCCCTTACATCTATCTTGCTCGACAGAATGGCTAGCACTCATATCTGACATGGAAGGAACCAATCCTCTCACCATGACAGAATGGCTCAGCTCTTACATCTGACCATGGAAGGAACTAATCCTCTCACCATGTCAGAATGGCTATGGGTCTCATCACTTTCTCTTGGAGGGAACCTCGATCTGGAGAACACCAAGATCCTCCCTGAAGTACTCGAACTTCAGCCTAGCCAATGGCTTCGTCAATACATCAGCTATCTATTCCTCCGTTGCAAAATAATGGAGCTTCACTGATCCTCTCTGCACCATATCCCTGATATAGTGGTACTTGATCTTGATATGCTTCGACTTGTCATGGAACACTGGATTCTCTGAAAACTTCACACAACTCTGGTTGTCACAATGTATACAAGTAGCATCCAACTGGAGATCAAATATATCAGACAGTAGCTTCCGCAGCCATACTTCCTCACAACTAGCTGAACAGGGTGCAACATACTCTGCTTCAGCTGCACTCAGTGCCACATAGGATTGCTTCCTGCTAAACCAAGAGATCACACCCGATCCCATACTGAAGCAACATCTTGAAGTACTCTTTCTGTCAATGGCACTGCCTGCCCAATATGAATCAACATAACCCTCTAGGTTAATCTTTTGATTCGCATCGTACTTGAGCCCATAATCAATTGTACCCTTCAGATACCTCAGAACATGCTTTGCAGCAATCAAGTGAACACTTCTCGGATCTGTCAGGTACTGGCTCAAGGTGTTCACAACAAAGCAAATGTCTGGTCTTGTGTTCGTCAGGTACATCAAGAACCCAATCATCTGACGATACATCGTAGCATCAACCGTCTCTAATGAAGCATCACTCAATAGCTTCAGGTTCGATGCCATAGGTGTGGTCATGCAGTCCATCATCCTGAACCTCTTCAGGATCTCTACTGCATACTTCCCTTGTCCAAGGAAGATTCCATCTGCACTCTGCCACACCTCCATATCTAGAAGAATAGTGCATCAACACATAACAGGAGCATCACTGGTCTTCCGCCTTCAACCTTGAAGCAAAGGTTGGAATCCACTTTACTCTTAGTAAAGCCTA
Organism: Pseudotsuga menziesii; assembly: GCA_001517045.1. NCBI lineage: Eukaryota > Viridiplantae > Streptophyta > Pinopsida > Pinales > Pinaceae > Pseudotsuga > Pseudotsuga menziesii. The sequence goes on along the minus strand of LPNX010789794.1, from coordinate 14,562 downwards.
GAGTCATCAGTAATCTGCCCATCCTGTCGTACCATGTCAAACCTTAAGATATTCTGTAGTCTCTCCTTCTGAAGCAAAGCATCATACTCCCTCTATCTTCTGTGCTCTATGCACTGAAAACATTTTGTACCGGAGTGACAAGTAGCTTCCTATGCTACTAATATTCTATGTGACCATCTAGTGTATAGACTTGCATCTTCAACCTTGTAGCAAAGGTTAATATCTTCATCAATCTCATCATGTATGTGTTTCAACTCTTACTGGCTGCAAATGTCTCTTCGTAGTCTAGGCCTTCCTTTCGTGAGAAGCCTCGTGCTACGAATCTTGCTTTGTATCCCACAATGTTTCCATCTACTGCATGATGGAACTATGAACTTCTCTTCAGGTCTCGATACTGCGCCCTGACATCATTCTTCTTGAAATGGTCTTCCCTTTCTTCTTGGAGGCTGGAAGGTTCTGCATCAATGATGTCACTGCACTCGTCATATTATTCTTTGTCTTTGAATTGTCGTCACTTGTTCTTCGGAACAAGTCTTCATTCTTCTTTGCTTGTAGGCGATTATGTATGCGGTCTTTCCTACAAGTCAAATGCATTTGTATGGTTAGAACATTTCATAAGGAATATTCATATTGGCAAATACTTATGCATAAATATATGATCGTGCAACTACTTTAGCCAATACAACATTCATCCATATCTCACTGAAACTTTCTAGATGCCTTCCATCTCTACAGGACAACATTGAGATTGTGCACTAATCCAATATGTCAGCAAAGAGGTTTCATTCTAGATAAGTAGCAATGGAGAATTTGTATAGCACCATGAGCTACTTACCCATCACATACATATTAGTAGTATACTGTCATTAATGCAAACATTCTATCATGCATAATACATTAACTGAATATAAACAAATGCATAACAAAACAATATCATGAAATGAAAATTGAATACTTATCTTTATTTGTTTCGTGGGTAGACTCCTTCTTGAGCCTTCAGCTTCATCATCTTCTTCATTCATAATAGCATCATTTCTTATCCAAATGCTAGGATGGATAAGAAGTTCTTCAAGAGTTGAGTTCTTCATATTCCTCATCGCTTGCAGGATCTTCTTTGGATGGTGAGAGCTTGATCTTCAATTGCTCCCATCTTCTCTTCTCTTCTTATGAGTCAAGATTCTTCTTCTTGTCGAAGTCTGCTGAAAGTAATCACTTCCTTCTGGCACACATTCCTTGCATGAATGATCCTGGGAATCCATTCAAGGTGGCTATCACCACTTCTGCATTCTTCACTTCTTCTTTTACCGCTTCAAGTTGTTCTTTGATTTGAGAGACTCTTACGACTGCATGGTCTTTGCATTCTGGATCTTCACTTCCTTCAACCGGTTTCTTAAGGTCATATTCCGATCTATGTTCTTTCCTTCAAATAGCTTGGTCAAGGAATCAAACATCATCGGTGTCTTTATGGAAGACACTTGTAGTACAAGTTGATTCATGACTGAATCAGCAATGATCTTCTTAGCCTTGACCAAGTTCTTCTTGTGTAAGGCTTCTAGCCTCATCTCCCTCTGAAACTGGAACCTCTATACTCATGTAGGTGTCCAATCCATTTTCTTCAGAGAGATCATATACTTCTAGGCTTGGAAGTTGTCAACGTCACCAATCTTATCATCAAGCTGATGTGATAGATCACTTTGAAATGAGAACCTCAAATGAAAATAGCAAAGGATTAGATCTTACCGATTTGAGGTGTCCGTCTTGGTTCCGGAGCTGGCTGAACTAGGGTTTGTCACAGAAACCCTAATTTTCAAAACTTAGAATATTTTAGATCTGATTGGATAAATAGATAGATCTCTTCAAATGGAGTTGTCCAATATACTCCTTTTCTGAAAAGAGTGGAGGGAAGCTCCCGGAACAGGAAGCCCTAATTTTCAATTTCTTCTGTAGAAATTCCTGTTACTGTTTCTGTGATATCTCCAAAATTACTGATCCTCTATGTATGAGATTTTGCACTGAGATAACCTAGCATGTCCCTGATCTAACACCATAGGTTTCATCAGAATTGGTTTCACAATTTGGGATTTATGATCCTTTTCCAAAGGTGACCTGTTACAGGACTATTCAGAACAGAGATGTTGTACGGCATGCCACATGTCACTGGTTGATATTATGAGTATGATATTTGGAACACATAAATTAAAGTCCGTACCCTTTCTGGAACATCTTCAGTAATTCCATTTGGACCTCTGTAGCCCACGATATTGCAATTCTCCCCAGGTGTCCTGTTTAAGGATGAATTATGGAAGAGGCTGGAACCCTAACTTCGAGGGATCATATATCCCAGAATATAGCGAATCTGAGGCTTATGTTTGGACACAGTATTCATCAGGATTTTATCTTAGGCCCCTATAATTTTCTGCTTCTGAGACATTGCCAAACTCAGAATATAGCGACTGTACCAAAACTTATCATTTTTAGTATTCAGGGTTTTTCTAGCTCGGGGTCAAACTAGGGTTTGACTTTCCCGGAGATTTACCCAACCAAATTTCTTGATCCATGTCTCTAAAATTCTGTTTTGATGAGGAGAACAATCCTATGTTGGTCTCACTCAAAAATTCCTCTTCTATAGAAAGCCCTAATTTCCACATCGAAAACTAAAAATGCTCGGAATCGAATTCCGCTTCAACAGAAAGATGGGCCCTTCAATGGAGAGTCATCCTAGCATAGTTTTGTTGATGGATTGTGGAGAGAGACCTAAAAATTAAGAAGCCATAGCTTCTGTAGCTGCACAATGTCTTTTTCTCAGGTTAGCTCTGATACCATGTTAGTTTTTCATCATATAAGCTAGCATTATGATCTTAGGGTCTTTTCACTGAGAGAATAACAAGCACAACAATAAAACATAATCACATCACAAGAGACAAGAGACACAAAGAGTTTTCCTCGGGGAAACCATAAAGGAGAAAACCTTGAAACTTCCTCAGAGATAGAATCAACACCAAAACAATAAAATCCCTAAGACATTAAGATGATCTCCACACAGCAGCAGTCTCTCTCTCTCACACTGAGAGAGCTTCTCCTCTCTCACTCATGCGCCCTCATAAGTGAGTGTGAGTGTTACAAGTGATAAATAGAGAGGCTCTCACTCTCTATTTATATTCTTCCGTTCACTTGAAGTGCACTCCAACATGTCGGCCTCACTTACCACTTAACAATTACTTACTAGAGCCGACATCTCTAGGAGTGTCTAATAACCCTAGTGCCCCACCACTTGTGGGGACTTTGCCTCCTCCGACCAATAGGAGGGTAACACAATGGTGAGGACTATTGCCCTGACTTACAATGACTCACCTAGGGTCAACTTCACTAGGATAGTCTAATAACCCAAGGGCCCCATAACTGTGGGTACTTTAACCCTTGACCAATAGGAGGGTTACCCATAATGACTTGACATGACTGTCTCATTATTGAAACTTCCCGGAATAAACATCGAGGTATGACATGACTCAAATACATTACAATACATCCCGGAATAAACGTCGGGTTACAATAGATAAGAAATACAAGTGAATACATTCCGAAGTTACAATTACATCAACATATACGTTCATCATTGAGGTTGAGCTACTTGTAAAGTAGGATAATTTAATTGCTTGACCCGTAACTACCTAAAAAGTGATGTTTTCCTGCAACATAGTCAATTATATATTATAATATAAGGATAAGCTACCCTCGCTTCAGGTGGTGGTCTCGCTTTGTTATTGCTACTTAACTCTGAATGACGGGAAGATACAACGTCCGTGTCAATGAATTGGATGACCTTAGCAATCGACTTGTTATTACATATATAATGGCGTCTGCTAAGAAGGAAACTCTACAAGTTAATCGTTGGAGTTATTTTGGCACCGGGTGAGTGAATTTTAGGCTTCCAAGCTAGTAATTCCCCACTTTATGTAATTAAAAACCATTAAGTACTCATGTTTTTAGTTTCCTTCATTCCCTAGCACCTTGTCTATTTTGCTACACCAGAGCCAAGACCAGACCCAATCATGGAAGTGGGAGTTCATTTATTTTATCAATAATTGAGAGCCGCCCAAGTCAATAAATAAATCACCTTCTGGATACATTACTATCCCCCTATTGTATTACTTACTTATATGGCCATCCAGAGGAGAAAGATAAAAACACGGGCTCTGTGCCAGAGAATTAAGCAATCAAGGAAAGCTATGTTAGGATATTTAGACATTTAGGATTTAGTTAAGATCAACTTGTGTAATATATCCGTTAGGTAAAAGCGTGTTTCTTTAGTATGCATTAGTATGCATTTGTAAATATTCTAATCCGATGGCCACGATATGTTCTAGACATAGAGTGATCGGACAGTTCAACTTCTCTTAGATCATACCTACCATTGAATTGTGGATTAACACCCGATTGGTCCATGATCTCTATTTAAAGAGCATGGAGGGCCCTTGGCTAGTTGATCGATTATGAGAAGCTCATGTAACTTTCTTTCATTTGCATAATAAATTGCTCCAAGTAGCTATTTGGCTGGGGCCATGGACTGTTTTCCTCTCAAGGGTTTTAACCACATGACAAACATCGGTGTGTTGATCTGTGATCTATTTGTGTGAAGTGGTTTCTCAAGGTGTTTGGTCTTTTGGGAGCACCCTGTGTACCCAAACATGGCATCAGAGCGTTTATGAAGAGCCACTTTCGGTTCTGATAAATATCTGGAACCGTTGTTGCCGAAACTTTGAAAGGGTTTCTGGTTCTAGATTTTCTGTGGCATGTGGAAGCTGTTCCATTGCGTCCAAAGCACCATTTTCATTGAAAAATAGTTTTTGTTTCATCGAAAACTGTTTCCGTTTGTTTCAAAAACACCCATTTCGGCAAATCTGAATGTATAATGTTACAGTGACGGATTTTGTTTTATTTATTTTTAGATCTCTCATATTTTATCAGTTTTATTATTAGATCTTTACTATTTTAGTCTTGGACTGTTGCCTTCCCTGACTGCGTATGCTCTTTGTCGTGCACCTTGCGTGATCGCGGCGAATCAGAAACAGTAAGGGAAAGTTTTTTTTTCTTGTCTTCTCGGCTACGTATGCTCTTTTCCGTGCACCTTGTGCGATCACGACAAATCAGAAACAGTGAGAAAACTTGAAAATGTAGACTTTTCAAGTAAGCTAACCAAGATCTAACCCCTTATGCGAAAAAAGTGTTTTTGTTTTTGTTTTTCATTTTTTTTTGTGATTTGCAGAAAAAAAAAAGGCAAGCACAGATGATGAGAGAGAAGAGTTAAAAAAAAATCCTTCCTCTTTCTATTCTTTTACATACATTTTAAACTTAGTTCGCTTGGTCCAAAGTTGCTTTATTTCTTAATAGGTCTTGAGTTCAAGTCTTATTAAGTTACTTTTTAGTGCATGCAATTTCTATTTTCAATATCTTTATTGTAAAAGTGCATCTCACATAAATAAAATAAAATAAAAAATGAGTCACTTAAGTCTTTTAATTTATTGCTGCACTATTTAAAAGTAACATTATTGTAAAAGTGAACATCACTTATTCTACAAAAGTAATCACTTAAAAGCAACTTTATTGTAAAGTGATTGTCAAATGTTGATATTGGGAAGAGGGGGGTTCTTTTTTTAGTTGGTCAAGTTAATATCTGCCATGTCACTATTGGGGACATCTTCAACATTTTCTTTGATAAAGCATAACTTCATCATCCAGAATCAGTTTTCAGTGCCAGTTTTTTTAAAACCGTAGTTTTTTTCGAACTCTTTGCATCCAGACAGTTAGTTTCTATTATTTCAGCCATTAATTTATAGTATGGTCACCCCTTGTGATATTATACTTACAAGTTATAACTATTTCTCATGGAAAGCTCGTATGGAGGATGTTCTACGAAGTAGAGGAATTTTCAGGATCACTTCAGGAAAAAAAACAAAACCCACTGATGATGATAAGAAAATTAAATGGGAAAATAGATGTGATGAAGCTCGTGGATTGATTGGGATGTCAATCTATATTGATTTGAGATTCCACATATCTGGAATTGATGAACCTGATAAAGCTTAGGAAAAGTTGAAATCTATGTTTGGTAAACACAATGAAATTCGGTCCATCAACTTGAGAATGAGTTGATTTCCTTGAATCCAAATGATTTTTCATGCATTCAAGACTATTTATCTAAGTATAAAACTCTTAAACTCTTATGTATAGAATGCAAGATTAAGAAAGAAGACAAACAATGTATTTATTATATTCTTTCCAAACTTGGACCTGCATATTCTATTTTTGTATCTACATTCTACTCCATGAAAGAATCTTTGACTGCAGCTAGTTATTAAGAGCCTATTCTTGAATCATTTTGTGATTCCTTAATTAGAGAGCAAGATAAGCTCATTCATCTTGGAATAATTAACAATGCAGATACATCTGGGAAAGCCTTATTGTCCCAGCAAAAAGAAAAGTCCAAGCCTCCCAAGAAATAGAATTTTCGTAATAATAAGACAAACAATAAGGGTCCCAAACCCTCTCAGTCAGCTCCTTCTTTAAAAAATGACAAAGGATCCGAGCCAAAAGGAAAGAAGATTGAGCATCATTGCAATTTTTGTGGGAAAGATAATCATGATGAATCTAAGTGTTTCAAGAAGATGGCATCCTTGGAAGCAACAATGAAGAAGCACCACATCAGCCTAGATTTATCTTCAGAATCTACCTCTCATGGACATGCACTTTGTGCTTTTGGTTACACTTATACTGCATCTTCTTATTCTACTTTAATTGAATGGCTCATTGATTCTGGAGCATCTTATCATATGGCTAAGGTTCAAGCCATGTTTTCTACTATGCATGAATGTAACACCAAGCAAATATTTGTTGGTAATGATAGATCTCTAAGTGTTGTAGGATCTAGAATAGTTCTAGTAGAAAATGGTCATTTTAGTGATGTACTATGTGTTCCAAAAATTTCCTGCAATTTGTTATCAGTCTATCAAATTACTCATTCGGATGAAGGTAAAACTGTGACGTTTACATCTCACCAAGTTGTAATCAAGGATTTTTAAAATCCTCAAAATGTCCTTACTACTGGAACTATTGATGATATTACCAGGTTGTACAAATTTAACAACTTTGGGTCATCACCTTTTCCTTCATTTTTTGTTGCTCATAGTGATAACTTGAACAAAATTTGGCATGAGCGATTTGGTCACTTAAATTATCGCTCATTGCAACAACTATGTAAAGACAATATGGTGACTGGTCTTCTGATGGTATCTTGCAAGGATGGTGTTTGTTCCGGTTGTGTACTCGAAAAACATCATGGGGATAGTTTTGACAAACATGCCTCGGTTCCCTTGGAGCTTGTGCAGAGTGACTTATGTGGCCCTCTTCCATCTGCATCCTTTTTTGGTTTCAAATATTTCTTAACTTTCATTGATGACTACTCCAAATGCACTTGGGTTTACTTCCTAAAAATTAAGAGAAAAGTATTTAACATGTTCTTGGCCTATAAGCAGGGATAATTTTAAGAACC